>JAFVLL020005703.1:0-14665 GCA_021397915.2 Tor tambroides | reverse complement strand
AACATCTTGTGCGTGCAGACACGTAGAACACTACCCTCTAATTGAATCAATTGTAGGAATGCCTACTTTGAAATGGTGAAGTAACCTTGCTGATGTTTATTAAATTTGTGGGTATAAATAGCAATGGAGTGAAAAATTCAGGAGTGGATACATGGGAATTAACCAGAAGTATCTAGGTCTTCTCAAAACTTTACATATCTGATCATTTAAATGGTACTTTTCAACTGAGGAAGTCAGTCAAGTGTGATGCCACAGCAGAAAAATCACAGTGCATATTGGGCTTGGGGAAATGAGTGATAGCATCCACTTTACAGTCAACAGGCTGAACTTACTCACCACTGACAACCTTTCCCCGGATATGTTATCAAGTCTTCACCAAGTTCATATTTTGCCCTAAACATGCTGTTTTATGGGCAAAGAATCACCAACATGGACATCATGTTCTATCAATGAAGCACAAGAAGGAACATCAGAAAACAGGTTAGTCCACATAACATGAATCAACACGTTCAGCAGCGGTAACATATAAAAAGGTAAGAGTCAAGATTTTGACTTATTTCCAGATTTTTAAACTTTAGTACTTTAACGGGAAAATCAACAGTCTCAGCCTCCCCCTCATGAGTGACTAACAGCGATATCAGTGACAATGGAACACAATGGGTTCAGCACTGGACAGCGCCCCACCATCAGATAAATCAACACTTGGACAGCACCTTCTGCTTTGTCAATTAAGAATATGTGGGTGAAACAGTTATCACCGCTGACTTCTGTCCAGACATATCTGGTGGTTTCTCAAAGTATGGCTTAAACATGTTAATTTAAAGAGTTTTTATTTCTGTCAGATGTAGCTATCACATACTCAAGCTCATTTACCCTTTCCTCATAAGGTTAGGGCCATAGTAACAAGCAAATGAAGATATTATGAAGAATGTTAGCAACCAAACAGCTGATGGTAGCCATTGACTTCAATAGCACAGAAAGAAATACTATAGAAGTCAATGGCTACAGTTAACTGTTTGGTTACCAACATTCTTTAAAATATCTTCTCATACAGGTTTGGAAGAACCTGAGGCGAGTAATGACAACAGAGTTTTTATTTTTGGGTGACCTGTCCCTTTAATATATCGCTGAAATAAAAATCCCACTCTCCCTTGTCCACACCAGACTTAACAAGGCTGTCATCCTTCAGTCTCTGGGCTATTACATGAAGCACCTCAGTTTTTGAGTGAGAAAAAAATAAAATAAATAAAAATATTTGTGGATAATTTCGGTAATATTCACTCAAAAGCTGAGGTCCATAAACTCAGATTAATGAGGCCAACAATCAATCAGTTCCAAAATGAAATACAGAACCTGTGTTACAAATTAAAAGATAAACAACTATGAACCAATGAAGCAATGAAGAATAGTGGTTACAAGAGAAAACTATTAGTACTGTGTAGGACATCTAGTGGTGAACATATGGAGCTACACATGAAAACAAGTCACATTCAGAGAACCACATTTGACTTTTGACAGACAGACAGAAAGACAGATGTCCTTCTCCCTGGAGCATTGCCTTTATTTATGCTTATATTCATTCAAATAATAAAAATAACTAAAACAGATAATTATTACAGCTACAAGTATGGATTTCTTATCAACAAAGTTTAAATGCCATAAACTATTTTAAGACACAAAGCAAACATTGTTAACCATTTATAATTTTATATTTATATTTATGTTACGTTAGGGCTGTTAATATGTTAGGTGTGTTTTTTTTTTTTTTGTTGTTTTTTTTTGGGGGGGGGGGGGTAATGCATTAAAATGGTGATAACAACAATGATGGTAACACATTTAACACAAACCTCATCTCACACTGCATGCAGTAGCTGAGTAAAGAGTGTGATGCAAGGCTTGGCTCTCTGAAGCTAAAAAATGCCCATGCAGGTGGAACTAGGGGTGTGCAATACGTATTGTCTACCACAGTATCGTAATTGTTGTTTTAATGATGTGCAAGCTGACATTATCAAGTGTCAGTCACTTTGCAAACACCAAACAAGAACATACATTGAGACTCCAAGCAGTCACTGCTTAATATTCAAGATATAGGGCAAAATGAACCTGTTTTTCCCTTATATTTATAGCCCGGTGCTTCTCAACCCTGTCCTGGAGTCAACACAAACAGGTTTGAGGAACACTGTAGTAGAGGCACAGCCATGGGAACATATTTTATCTGGGGGGTGCTGGGGGCGGGGCTTGGTGTTGCAGGGCGGGTCCACGGTGGGGGATTTTAGACAAAATCCTAATAGCCTATTAAACAGCCCAAACACTTATGTACTGTAGATGAACATACAAATTAATGAAGACAGAGTTATGTGAGAACCAATATATATTAGTGTTTATGCGATTTTAGTTCAATATTTTTTTCTTAAATATTTTTGTTATTTAAGGAGATTTTACTAAATATTAACATCGCTGATACTCCGAGTTTTTGGTCAGTGCGCACGCTTGCTGGTTGAATTCTCTCATCAGAAACAACAAAGTGCAGATGTACTACATGACATAAATAAGATATTCATACATCACTATGCAGACAGCTTCACTTATTATAACTGTTGCTTTATTAGAGTGCGTACACTCGCGCTAGGCTAAATTCAGTGATAACATTCTTTGATAATGTGAATGTCCTTTGCTCGCTGTATAATTTGTTCATTGTTTGAAATAATAATCTTGGACATGCGGCGTTATAATTAAACTTAAAATGTATTTTTACTAAACGTGATCAGATTTAATAAAAATGTTGTCTTATTAAAGTATTTTATTACATGACATGGTACTTGCCTAAAACGTTATGATGTGGTAGTTAATAGATTACATTAGGCTACAGTGGTTTGAGCGCATTTGACTATTGAGATTAGAGCGCAATAAAGAGGTGTGCTGGGGTTGGGGGGGTGGTATGAGTGGTTATGAACGAATGAATGAAACGCATTTGTCCGTGTTTTACTACGTCTCGAATCGCGCTCCCTTGCGGAAAGCGAGAAGCTCCGTCTCTTCCGCGGCTCGGTACGCTTTCAACTCGCTTTTTAGTCTCGAGCAGGAGACTGTACGACATTCATGTTAAATGATTTCACTGATTTTTACACAGAAAGGGCGACATCGCACCGCATTAAAAGAAATGATCATTCATGTTTTCATAACCGCTGGCCAAATTAAAAAACGAAACTAAAATTAAATCATCTTTGAGAGCAAGGGGACCCCCTGATGTTTCGGGGGCCCCACGCAGCTTGCGTATTGGGCGGATCGGCTCTGAATTCCTGGGGATGATCAGGGGCACAAGGAAAATCTGGAGGGCACTGCCCCCCCTTAGACCCGGCCCTGAGGCGGAGAGTGCTGGAGCACCCTCAGCACCCCTAGTTCCCAAGGCTATGAGTAGAAGGTTGTAGTTGAGTCAAACTTGCAAGGACACCTCTCATCTAGACGACTGCTGATTCTCCTGTTCCATGATCACATGCCTCTCATAACCATAAACAAGCACTGCAAACACCACGTTTAGGTAAAACAGGCAATATCTGTTCCCTTCAAAATGATCTGACCTCACCGGAAGAAAGCGGGAACAAGACATCCGCAGAGTAAACCTGAGCTGACATAACTTCTACTGCTAATTTTAATATATGACAAATACAACTAATGGTAAAGTTTTTTTTCTGATAAAGTGTTAGCTATTCACTCCTCTTTTACCTTGCAGTTATCAGATCTGTCGCTGTTTTTGCTGGCTAGTCCGGCTTCCTTTTCTTGTTTTCAAAATGTTTCTTTGAGGGAACTTTGTGATTTGGTCAATAAGATGAAGACAACTGCTTCTTCACTTGATGTCATTCCTTCTGAGATTATTAAGGCCTCTTTTTCTGAAATCGGTACTTCCATTCAGTCATTGATTAACTCGTCCCTAACTGCTGGGGTAGTCCCGAAATGTTTTAAGCATGCTGTTGTTCAACCTTTGCTTAAGAAACAGGGTTTGGAGGAAGGTTGCCTTGATAATTATCGGCCAAAATTATTCAATACAGTTGATCATAATATTCTTCTTTGGCAGTTAGAGCATTTGTTTGGTATTGGGGGTATTGCTTTGCAGTGGTTTAATTCATATCTTAGAGACAGGTCTTTTTCTGTTGAGTTAGGTAAGTTCTCTTCATCTGTTGCTCCTATTATCTGTGGAGTGCCTCAAGGATCCATTTTAGGTCCACTTCTTTTTAATTTATACTGTATATGTGACCACTGGGAGATACTATTAGGAAACATTGTTTCATTTCATTTATATGCTGATGATACCCAGTTGTACATACCACTGAAAGCTGGCAATACCATTGAACCCTTATTGGCCTGCCTTGGGGACATTAAGAAATGGTTGTCTAATAGTTTTCTTCGACTTAATGAAGATAAAACAGAAATAATCGTCTTTGGCCCCCCAAAGCTGAGAAGTGGTCTTATAAATGAGTTTGGCAAGCATTTCTCCTCAGTCTCTTCCCGGGTCAGGAATCTTGGTGTCATTCTGGATTCTGAACATTGCTTAACTAAGCAAATTAATACAGTTGTCAAGAACAGCTTTTATCAGTTACAGATCATCTCGAGATTGAAATCATTTTTGTCTTTTCATGACCTGAGGTAATTCATGCTTTTATTACCTTCCGCCTCGATTACTGTAATTCATTATATTTGGGTCTTCCTCAGTCATCAATTGCACACTTACAGATTGTACAAAATGCTGCTGCAAGGCTGTTGACCAGGGCAAAGAAAACTGATTATGTTACACCAATTTTAGCCTCTCTTCGCTGGCTCCCTGTCCATTTTAGAATTCAGTTTAAAATTTTGTTGTTTGTTTTTAACGCTCTTAACAGTCAAGCCCCATCTTATCTCACAGATCTTCTTACTCCTCTTTCATCCTCCAGATCTCTAAGATCTTCTGACAGGGTTTTTTTAGCTGTCCCTCGACATCTGCCTTGCACCTTCTATTACAACTTTTAAAATGATGTTGAAAACATATCTTTACTCCCAAGCATTCTAATTGGATTTTATCTGTTTTATTGTTTTACTGTTTTATCGTTTGTCTTGCTTGTTTTACACCTTTTATGTAATCTTTTTATTTTGTTCAGCACTTTGGTCAGCTTTACTGAGATAAATGTGCTATAGAAATAAACTTTACTTACTTCTATACAAAATTATATTGTAGCCTACAATTCAATAGGGGAGCGCGGGGCACAAACTAACGCGGGGTTAGTTGTAAAATATGTGGTTTAAATATTTCCACACATGCTAACATAACAAAATTTACTGTATTTACTAGTTGCAATATTACAGAGCCCTTAAAGGGACATGGTGGTGGAAAAATATGGGGTGAGTGGAAAAAATTCGGGGTGGGAGGAAACAATATTTTAACATTTTTTTGCATTCTCTCGCAAAACCAGTTGAGTTCGGACAAACACTTCCTGTTTACTTTACAGCTTGCAGTGGTTCATACAGCTCTGTACATTCACAATGTAGCATTTCATAGAGTTTTATTTTAAACTTGGACTCAAGTATAAAGAAATACAGTGAGTGCTTAGTTCAAGGCACAGTTTTGGACATTCTAAAACACTTAATGTGGCTTAATGTACTAAAACAGTTACATCGGAGGCCCAAATTCGATACTGAAAAATACTATTAATACCAATAACAATTTTAATATTAATAACATTACTATTAATAAAGCAGAATAGCAATGAATGCAATGCGCTAATGCACGTCAATTTTTTTCTCCCTCATAGAAAACTGTTATAGAAAATGCTTAAGATAGGCTAATGGATGAAGACCATATATAAAGACCAAATCTGGTACACAGTTTATTAACAAAATATATTACGCACAGGAAAGCAGACAAGTCCTGAATATGAACGGAATGCGCAAAGTTTCACGTGTTTCTCCCCAGTAGAAAAACATTATAAACTCTTAACATAGCTTAATGGATTACCACGTTGCTTGCCTGTACATAGTATATATTTTTATCAAAAATAAAAATTTGGCTTTTTGCTATATCACTGTCTTAAGCTTGGTTTTATGGGGCAGAAAATGCTTATCATGCAATTCAGCTCATATTCTGGGCTCATAACATATTTAAAAAAAATTCTGCAGCATATTTGGTCTTTTTTATCACTGTCTTCATTTGTTTTCCACATGCAATTTAGCACTTTCTGTTCATATTCTGGGCTTATCTGTTTTCTTTTTATACCACTTTCTTAGTCCATTAATTAAGTGTTTTCTTTCTATGGGGGATACGCTTAACATGCAATTTAGCGGGTTACATTCATATTCTGAGCTATTCAATGCGCTAATGCATGTTAATAAGATGTGTACTGAATTTGGTCAGAATGTTCCAAAACCTTGCCTTGAACTAAGCACTGACTGTATTATTCAAGTTCCAAATAAAACTCTATGAAATTCTAACTGTGAATGCATGGAGCTGTATGAACCTCTGCATTAAACAGGAAGCATCTGTCTGAACTCAACTGGTTTTGTGAGAGAACTAAAAAGTTTTGCGAGGGAATCCATACATCTTTGCGAGACAATGCAAAAGTTTTGCGAGAGAGCGCAACGTTTCTCAAGGGAACGCAAAAGTTTTGCGAGAGGAAAAGGAAAGGAAAGGAAAGGAAAAGGAAAGGACGTGACGTGTGGCCAAGTATGGTGTCCCATACATAGAATTTGTATGAGAGAATGCAAACAAGTGTCTCAGTTTTTTTCTGAATGTCTGAATGTGTTTCTTCATCTACTTGCCCACACTGTTTTACTGCATAGCTGTGTCTTGTGATCATCCCAAGCATGGTTGCAATGTGTTCATTGTCAAACTGCAAAATTAGATTATTTTTCATTCTTAAAAAAAAAAAAACGGCATAATATATTTTTTGAAAAAGTTAATTTTATTGACAAAATATTTTAGTTTGTCTAGTATAGTTTTTTATTAGAAGACAAACATATCTTCTAATATCTTCATTTGTTGTGTATACCTAGTTTCGTGTAGCCAGACCTTTAGACTGACGGCTTAATGTCTGGAATCTATGGTAGCTTTCATTGGCCAAGGCCCGCCCATGAGGCCGTTTGACTGACATGTCAAGCAACCAATCACAGTTTGTTTTCTTCAGCGTCACGTTACGGGGTGTGGAAATGTCGCCACAATAACAGACCGGTGTGTAAAAGTCTCGGACGTATTTTAAAGATTCTATACCGCAAACTTTAAATATTTAACATACTTTTGAAAATCCAGTGTTTAGTTGATCCTGATAAGAGCTCGTCGTCACAGCTGTAAACTCTTTCGTGAGGGGGTCTGGCATCACAGAATCTTTGTTTCCAGGCGGAACGTTAAAGAACGCGACATACACATCTGGAAATCCTGTATAATTCAACCAATCAGACGACGATTTTGAAACTCCTGAAGTGTTTCCACTTTTGTGTGCCATATGCATCAGACGTTTAGCCAACGTTCCGTGGCGACTGAGGCTGAGACTAGTGTATACCCAGCTGCAGTGGATACATTTGTAAACAACTTTTCTTGGACCCATTGTGCGAGCTGTCTCTTTAATACCGCGTGGTTTATATACATGTTGCCGCTGAGTGGGCTGACATTTTTGACACACCCACCAAACAAGAGAAAATGTACGTCAAATCCTGTTGCACACCATTTCCAGGAAACATGTCGTTCAGCCCGGAAACCATAGCAAAACGTTGCACACCAGTTTGAGCTTGAATGTGCCCCTGATAACATTTTAAGCTGTCATTTGGTCATGTTACAATGTGCCCCGCCTACAGGGCATGTTGTCAATTTTCACTTCCATTCTTTTTTGAGTAAATAAAGAAAAACTTGTAATTATAAAATAAATCAACATATTTGTACTAGACAAGTGTGAAATAAAATTAATGTGGATAAAAAAATTACTCTGAACCCCATGTGGATTCACACAAACTGAGAAAGTCAAAAAGTGTTACTTCGTGCCCTGCTCTCCCCTAGGTGTCACCATTGTACAGTCTATATATCGCACAGTCTGTAAAAGGCATTACAGACTCGCAGACACGCCTGCTTTACTCACGTCACTCAAACACAGAACCAGGAAATAGAAAGTGAAAGTGTGGTTGAGCTGTTGTGTGTTTGTGTCTCTGTATTCATGCAGTAAAATGGCAGAAGCCAGATTTTCTCAGGATGATTTCTTGTGTGCAGTGTGTCTGGATCTCCTGAAGGATCCAGTGACCATTCCCTGTGGACACAGTTACTGTAAGAGCTGTATTACAGGCTGCTGGGATCAGGAGGATCAGATGAGAGTCTACCGCTGCCCTCAGTGCAGACAGACCTTCAGTCCAAGACCTGCTTTAGCTAGAAGCACCATGCTGGCTGAAGTGGTGCAGAAACTGAAGAAGAGGAAACGTTCTGCTGAAAGTTACGCTGGAGCTGGAGATGTGCAGTGTGACGTCTGTACTGGAAGAAAATACAAAGCCGTCAAGTCCTGTCTGATGTGTCTGAACTCTTACTGTCAGAATCACCTCGAACAACATGAGAGTTGGTTTAAAGGAAAGAGACACAATTTGACTGAAGCCACTGGACGACTGCAGGAGATGATCTGCCAGAAACACAAGAAGCTACTTGAGGTTTTCTGTTGCACTGACCAGAAATGTATATGTGTGCTGTGTATGGATAAACATAAAAACCACGACACTGTATCAGCTGCAGCACACAGGACAGAGAAACAGGTATTTACAACTAGACATTGATGAAATATTGCTGACACTGAAACCTGTATCAACACAATCTTTTGTCAAATAGACCTTGATTAAATCAGACCTATTATGCAAAAATCACTTTTATAAGGTGTTTGAACAGAATTGTGTGGCCGTGTGAAAACAACTAGCCTATAATGGTAAAAATCCACCCACTCATTTTTTTATAATCCCAATAAATCATCAACAGTCTCTCTGAACACGCGATTCCAGATTTCTCCCTACATTAACGTCATCATAGGGAGAGATCCCATCCATTTGTGACGATTTCTGCCCTATTAGCATAGACACAACCCTGAGTGAGAAGCAGCAGTCTGCCATTGCTGTTTTCCTGCTGTAGCTGCTGGAGATACAATGTCAGTGCCAAAGAGGCATTACAAGTGTTGTTTTGGGATGCACTAACGAACATAGGAGTCATATTTTTTTTTCCAAATTGCCTTTCTGAAAGCGCTTCTTGGCACTCTGTAAGGCTAATGTTGCTAACTCTACCATCATCTCTGCCCGTTTCACTGATGCTGCCTTCACATGCTACCAGAATGATTGTGAATAGGAATGTGGTGGTTAAAAATTGCATATGAAAGCAATATGAATTCAACCGCTTGAATTTGTCAAGCTCATAGCACGCGAAAGCATGAGACCAGCTATGTTGTTATTTTTACCTTGCTCCCCGTCTGTGTAATTCGTAAACATGCATTTATTATTTATTATGGCGGAACATGCTAATCGATTACTTGAAGAAAGTTATCTCCACATCAACTACATAAAATCATCAACTAACCATTCAGAAACGTCCTGTTGCATTCTATGTGTTATCACTTCTTCTAGAGTCTTCACTTTCTGACTTCACTGTCAGATTCCGGTTTGAACATATAAGGCTGAACACCGCTGCTGAGAGTTTCTGACATTTTCAGTGAGATTGTCCTGTTTTGTTGTTGGTGTTATGCCAGAGCATGAGCTCTTGAAGTTTCTGAAAAGGGGGCCGGGAGCACCAGCTCATTTGCATTTAAATGGACAAACACAAAAATGGCGCGTTTTGGCTCAGACCCTAAAAGTGGCAACTTTACAAAGCTATAAAAATGATCTGTGAGGTATTTTGAGCTAAAACTTCACATGTACACTCTGGGGACATCAGAGACTTATTTTACGTCTTGGAAAAAGGGGCATAATAGGTCACCATTGAGCAACATAAAATAATGGAGTGAACTATTCACCTGTTCTTTGATTATACAATGATTGTAACTGATCATCACTTCTCTAGTTAGAAACTACAGCCACTGATTATCACCTCAGATAAGTAACCTAACCCTATGTTTACTGGATTCATAGTTTATAGTAGTGTGCCCTTAGTAGACCCGGAAATACAGAAATATCTGATTGAACTATCAATAACTGGGATAATATTTAGACATGCAATAGGCCAATGAAATGTATTTAATTAGGATACTTTTAATTAGGATAAAGACAAAGGTGGGCACTGGTGTACAAAACACATAACACTTTATTTCTTATTACACTTCCACATACATATAATTACTAATAATTTAACTTCAAACAAGGCAAATTAAAAAGGGCATAATAAACATACACATAGGCAAGGCAAGTTATAAACCCTTTAAATACAAAACCCAAAACAAACGATACTTCCCTACACACAATCAAGTAATCACACCTTAAATTGATCAATCACCTTCACGCGATAGACTGCAATTACACTTCTGTGGAAATCTTAAGGGAATTATTGCATGTTGCCCAGTGCCATTAGATTAAAAAGAAACCCCTCAATATAAATATAGTCATTACCATCAATAACGAAACAGGCAAGGCAAAACAATACAAAACGAAAATACAATTCAAAAATGCACAGGAGAAAATAAAATACAATACCAAAGACAAAATACAAAAAAAAAAAAAATACATACACAAAATAATTATTAATCTAATATGGAGGTAAAGGAAAACAGTGGCTGAGAAACACTCCGGTTAAGGGAGAAACAGTGGCTGAGATAAGGGAACGAGCGTTGCATCGCTGACACTTTGGGTAAACCCCTGTTTACTCTGAGCCTGATTTGATAACGTTTGTGCAGCTGAACAAACAAATGGTGCTTTTGCCTGCCAAAAGGGGAGGAGCCTGTGGCTATATAAGACAGCTCAGAACACAATATCATCAGAATTAATTCGACTGAAGCGGCAGTCATCGATTTGCATGCAGCTTATTGCACAGCAAGCTACACCATGCTTGTTCCCTTATCTCAGGGAACCGAGGTTACGTTAGTAACCGGGGCATTCCCTTTTGAACGGTCTTTCTCGTTGTGTCGCTAACGCTTAGGGAACACTTCCAATAGTGCCATGCCTAAGCACAGAAGCAGAACGAAGCCTGCTTACTAGTCCAACTCAGTAGCACTCTAATGAGGGCCCTGTACCTGAGCTATAAGAGACCCAAGCTACAAAACTGAGGTCTATTATTTCTGCCTTTCCACTCAGAGAGGGGAAAAAGTTAGTTCAAGCAGATAAGATCCGCGCCTGCAAAGCGGGGACATCCAAATTGTAAAATCTACTAAAAGTGAAGGCGATGACCAGCCAGTGGCCGCACAAATCTCACCAATAAAAATTCTGCTAGACCACGCCCAGGAGGAGGCCATTCCTCTAGTGGACTGGCCCCTCACACCTATGAGGCACTGCAAGCCAGGCATGAGCCAGGACTATAGCATCCACTATCCAGCAAGATAATCTCTGCTTTGCAACAGGCAGCCCTTTCGTGCGGCTTCCAAAGCACACATAGAGTTGCTCTGACTGTCTGAACAGATCAGAGCCCTCAACATACACCCTGAGTGCCCTAACAGCATTACAGGAGACAATTATGGAGTACAAACGTAGCACAGCTGAATACATGTCTCACGCATAGGTCTGAGATTGGTTCGATATCAGTTTGACTCTGTGCTAAAAGTTCACCAGTCAAAGGATATTTAAACCTCAGTTACACTGAATGGTTGGTATAGTGTCCCATTTAGAGTCTTTAGCATTCTTTTAAAGTAAATTTTATGGCTGAATGATAATTCTATCAGTATAATAATCATGTGAAAAGTCAGTTAGTCAAATGTATAAGATCTCTCTCTGTCAGGACGTGCCAGGTATTTGTCTGATATTCAAAGCAGTTAACACCTTGGCATGTTAACTCTTATATTTTTACAGGAGATGCAGATACAGAAAGAACAGGAAGCATGAGATAAAGTGATGAAATAACTGGATTACTGAATAATCTGTTGCATTCTTCTTTATGATCAGTATTTGTCTGACCAGCATAAATTCCTCAACTGTTATCAAGCAAATACAACTGCTGCTTACCAAAATCATCTTGTGATGTAAAAATCTTTGGGATTACAATACACAACACAACACAAAATAAGATTAAGCATGGGTAATCACAGTAATATAATATGAGAAATAAATGAATGTTGATTACATTAAGAAATTAATATATAAATGTTATGTACATGAAAGAGATAAAGATTCATGTGAATGAAGACGTCTGTAACTGTCATCCAGATGTTGTGCCAAAGTGTTTAAATCCTGAAAAATGCAAGGAAAACAATTGGTGTGTATTAATTGAGCACTGCATCCTGTTGAGTACAAACACGCCATTATTCATACACCGAGTTCTCGTGAGGTTTATTCATCATTACATAAAGCTATGATGATGAGGGCAGGGTCAGTGCTAATTGGGAGCTAGACTGGGCAGTGGCCACCCAGGATTGCTGAACAAAAACAGGGCAATGAGCATAATTCCTTTCTTCATTTTGGCCAGACATTGTGGCTAACACAAGACAGCTGCATTTTTGGCAACACTATCTGTATTCATATCAGCCGCTGGCTTACATTGTTTACATTAGTCTAAACGAGTGTCTAAACGACCGGTTTTACTTCTAAGTTTTAAGTAAACATGCAAAAATAAAATGATATACCTTTAATTAGCTTGTTAACTGAAATGAAATGATCAACTGCACATACCTCTGCTGAATCGTAACTTTAACGGTGTTCTTGCGCTTATGACGTCAGCATCCAGGTAGGCACACCCAGGGCAGGCAGTTCATACGCCCACAGTGGGTTATGATTGGTCGATTGGCAGGCTCAAATCTGATTGGCTAAAGAGTACGAGTGACCTGCGTGGAAGGAGTTCACTGCCAAGAAAATCTCAAAAATACATACACAAATCCATGGCAATTCACACTCACAGCCCATGATAAACTCTTTTTAAACATTCAAAAATTTTGTACACAGTTGTACATCTGTGAATTGTGTTTTGCATTTGTGAAATGCATTTTATGAATATATATTCTTATTTTGTGCATGTGAATTGGTTTTTGTGAATATATATATTTTCATGCACGTGAATTATTTCTCATACATGTGAATTGGGTTACGCATGTGTGCATCACGTCTTTTGCATTAATTATTATTGAGATCATTCTGGCTCCATAGTGAAGGGTCCATGGAGCTGCCATGGAGCTGCAGACAGCAACTGAATAATTACTGGGAACCAAACTTGGTTTTTCCAGAATGAGGCCTCCAGGAGGAGTGAGCATCTAGTTTCCCTGATCCACCTGACCACCTGAGGAAGGAGGGTGCCCGAGGGAAAGGCATATAAATGGGTTCTGGGCCAGTCGTGGGCCAAAGCATCCCATTGCTTCAAGAAATAAATTGGGCAGAGATAATTGTCTACGAAGGCAAAGAGATCCACCTCTGCCTCCCTGAAGACAGACCAAATCATTTGAACCATCTGAGGATGTAATCTCCATTCCCCTGTAGCTACATTGCCTCTGGACAGCATGTCCGCTCCCTGGTTCAGTGTGCCCAAACAAGAGACATCGAGTCATCTTGTAAAGGGTGCGTGACCTCAGGACACCTTGGAGATTGATAAATGCCACCACCATCATACTGTCTGATCGGACTAGGACATGTTGTCCTATTAAGGCCAGCAGGAAGGTTTTCAGGGCTGGAAAGACTGCCATCATCTTGAGGCAGTTGCAATGTAGATGTGTAGTTGATAGATGATATGTAGTTGCTCTTGGCTTGACCAGGAGCTGAACACCGGATTGCCCTCGAACAGCGCACCCCAGCCAAAGCTGGAAGCATCTGTTGTGACTACCTTCTTTCTGGAGGTTAGTCCCAGTTGGATACCTGATAGAAACAGGTGTGGAGTTGTTCAGGGGGCCACAGCTCTGATATAGTGATGGGCTACCCTTACATAACATCGGCCCAGGCGCCAGGCGTAGGACGGGACATGAATCTTGAGCCAATATTGAAGGGGCCACATATGAAGCAGACCCAGAGGAAGCACCAAGGAGGTGGCCGACATGAGGCCAAGCGTCCTCTGAGGGGACATGTTAGATTTTGCTGTATTTGGCTGAGCAGTGGTTTGGGTGGCTCGCCAATGTATTAGATTTCTCTAATACATAAAATAAGTAAGCTTGATCAGAGTTCTTGTGGGGAGAAGAATTTACTGAAGGTAGCAGTGTAGCAGGTCTTCAACAGCGATGTTAGCTTGTCGGTCTTCAAAATATCTTAACCCTTGTAGGAGTCCTAACTCCTCTGAAAGTTCTCAAAAAGTTCTTCCTAGCTTCTCCCTAGCTTCTCCCAAAGTTCTGTCTGTAAGACAGAACATTATACCTAAAGACAAATGGCTAGAAACAATAGATACTGTCAGGACCTCTCGCTGGAGACCCTGCAATCTGCAAGAAGTTCCCGAGGAATACTGTTCTTTTGTTATTCTAAATGTATGGATCATTTAGTTCACACCTCAAGTCAAGTCAAGTCAAGTTGAGTTTTATTGTCATTCCGCTACATGTGGGGACATACAGTGGAACGAAATGTCGTGCCTCACAGGACCACGGTGCTACAT
>JAFVLL020005701.1:0-19406 GCA_021397915.2 Tor tambroides | reverse complement strand
TGCATATAATCAATAAACAGAACATTATTGTGTTTTATTGTGCAAAAGAATGAAGTGGTTCTGTTGTTACTTCAGGTTCAAGTCAATTTTTCATGGGTTTGTGTTGAGTTTGTGGTGCTGTAATTTAAATGTTTTATTTTTATATTTTAATAAATTTACATTCTATTAGAAATAAAAAGAGAAAAATTCTATAAAATAAAAATGAAAAAAATAAAAGAATGTATTTAAATATATGGTAAAAATTATATTATATAATAAAATTATGTATTTAAATGTGTGTGTGTGTGTATATATAGTAAAATCTATTTAGATCTCGTAATATTTTATAATTTAAATGTTTTATTTTTGTATTTTAAGTTATTTAACAATACAATTCTTTTATTAAGTACATTATTTTACATTATTTTACATTTTGAATTTAACGAAACATTGTATATAATGTATTTAAAAATATTGTAAAAATATGTGTATATATATATATATATATATATAATACATATTTATACATATATGTATTATACATATTTTTAAATGTTATAATTTTAAATTTACTTTTTAGATCTCCTTTATATATATTGTAAAAAATATACTAAAAATATATTAAGTATATATATATATATATATATATATATATATATATTAAAATAAAATATATTAAAATATTGTAGTATTATGTAGAATAATTTATGTTAAAATTCTAACAGCTCATTTTGTGTACACATGCACACACAACCCATATATTTGAGTCAGAACTTAGTGACAACTCATGCATTCTTCTAGTCTGGATGTCCATGCATATATAAGTCACGCTCTTGTCTCATTGGTTCTTTTGAATCCAAATTTAGCCCATGCCGAATCATGCATAAATCCCAGTCCCTTACATTATATGACATTTATTTTGGAGGCGAATATAAATCCTTTTTAATCCAATGCGTTTAGGGGGATTCACTAAGAATTTATTGTACTGGTGTTGTACTGAATCAGCTAGGGTGAGGTGTACCACTGCTCTGGGTTTATTTGAGAGCTTGGTATCTATTGGATCGGAGTGGTTTGTTTCCCAGCAGCATACTTTCACCGGGGTGTATGCTTCTGTTCGTGTGCGGTATGACAACTGGCGACTGCGTATCAGTGTGTGTGTCTGTATTTACTGTTCACCAGATGAGCTCTGATCAGGAGATGGACCATAGAATTGAGCCGAGGTGGGAGGTGTGTGTGTATATATATGTGTGTGCATCATTGGGAATTTGAAGTGTGATTGACAGGGGAGAAGTCTATTAGCTGAGATTGTTAACTCCAGGGCACAGTAGAGGCTGTTATCGGCTGCAGACAGCCGTGAAAGGGCCCGGCTGATTCACAGGAAAGCCATTGTGCATTTCAAAGGTGTTGTCTGAGTGATTCGGGTCTGGGCTGACACCACAGAGAGGCAGAGAGAGCGAAAACACAGGAGAGAATGTGCTGGAATCCACAATGATCAATGGACGTTTAGACATCCTCGTATACCCCCAGCCCTCGCGCTCTTCCTCCTGCCCGCCGTCTCTCCGAGGAACTAGCGTGACAGTCGTGGATAGAAAGGCTAGGGTGAAAGTAGAGCTAAATGTTTCAAGTTAAACTGGAGTGAGGCGGTTTGTCTGGCTGCCTGCTCGTGTTGGTGTGTGGGCTGTGATTGGCATTACGTTGGAGTCATCCTTCTCTAGGATGGCCGCTTGTGTCTGACTGCTGCGAGCAGCAGTTCATCCATTAGGTGTTGAAAGAATGGAAGCACACTGCACCTGAATGTAGCATGTGACTGGGTGTATTTTATAGTGTATTTGTGTGTGAGGTTTCGTTAAATATGGTATGGAAAATTGGTCTTAAAGGTTCATTCACAAATTGGACTGTGGAGGTTTTTACATGACACAGTAAAAATTGAAAACTTTTTATGAGCATTATAGTTTTTGCTGTTTTATGTTGCTTGCTTGCTTGCAGTTTAGGCAGTGATTTTGTGTGTGGATTTTGTGTCACATTGCTCACTTTCATCATTGATTATAATGCGTTACTGTTTTGCATTGTCGAATGACTACTTTGCATTGCAGAGAACTTCATGTATTATAATGGGAGCGTTTTAGAAATTTTTCATACATGGACCGAGGATTTTGCTGACAGGTTGAAACTATAAATGTATTTAGAAATATGCTGTATTTATGTTATACATTATTTTTATGAGCTGAATCAGCATTGGCAGGATAATCAGGCACTCAAGCATCCTATCATGTAACTTTTGCTTTTTGCATTCGAGAACAGTCCAACAATTTTACATTAAAGTAATAAATGAGTGCTTTACACGCTAGTTGCTGTCAGGTTTTGTCATTTATTCTGTTTCATTTTTGTACTGCTGATTATTGTTGTCGCATCCAAATGTTTCTGCCTTTCCTGCCTCCTCTGATAAATCACCCCTGGATCATTCCTGAACTTCTTCTGACCCTGAGAGAGATGCAGACACAGGGTTTTTTAGATGACAAAAAGCGAGAAAGGACATGTATGGCGAAGGCAAGGTTAGCTCTCCGAACAAACAACACCATGTTCCCTGAACACAAACACACTTTCCACTCTTTTCTATCCTATTTGCAGCTGCAACATTTCAGCTATCAACCTTAAGTTAAGGTATAACTAGCAAATAAATCTCAGTTATACTGACTCCACACAGTAAGTGAGCGATGCAGAATGACAAAACTAGAACACTGCCATTACGATCAAGCCATTTACACTGCGAATGTATGACTTTGATTATATTGTGAAAGTTCTAGTTCTGTCAGATGCTTAGTTTTGTTTTTGAACCCAACCTGAAAATGTTCAAAAAGAAATGTGTGCACTCATATGTGCAAAAAAAGTTTTTAAATGTACATTTTCATTAAAAAAAGGAATGTTTTTTATCATTCAAGTTAAATGAAAAATGTGCCTTGCAGATTTGTTGATTATAAGGGAGGATTCTGTTTTTGTGTCGTGTTTCTTGTAGTGTTAACACATTTCAGTCTAATTTGTTACACCATATTGCATCACCTTTTTATAATAGGAGCGTTCTAGTTTTTGTGCTTGTTGCATTGCTCACTTGCAGTGCAGACAGCTTTATTTATTATAATGGGGCCATTGTAGGTTTTGTCACATTGTGTTGCCCACTTGACAATAATAGGTATGTTCTAGTGCTTGCCTGCAGTGTATACATGGAGTTCAAACTAATTTTGTTGCATCATATCGCATCGCTTGTAATGGGAACTAAAGTTCACTGAATATCACTCGTTGACTATAACAGGAGAGTTCAAGTTTAGTTGCAGTTTCATGTTATTTGATTGCAGTGTAAACAGATTTCTGTCTAATTTTGTCACATCATTTTGCTTATAATGGAGTCTGTTCTAGTTTTGTCATGGCATATCGCTCACTAGCAGTATAGAAAACATTATTAATTATAATGAGAACATTTTTTGGTTTTGTCATATTGAGTGTGTTTATGTGTACATTCTCAATTCAAATTAATACTTAATAAGCCAACAATATTAAAACAAGTAGATTTTTGTCCTGAATGTAAATATCTTAACCTGTGTTCTGTCAGCTTATTTCAGTAAAATGTCTGACAATATGACATGAAAGGTTTCTTACTGTGGATTGAAGCACATCTGGCCCAAACAAGCTCTTTATGGTAGGTGAGGAGGAAATATATAGTACACTAACTGTTTTTTGACCCAGGAAATTTTAAAATGCGTTTTTCATCTGGTGCAGCTGAAAGAGAAGTGGTACGGTCAAAATGCTGCAGCTGTGGGAACTTTTTTGCTGACATTTTGCAATATTTGAGGGGTTTAATGCTTTATTTAACAGCACAACTCACATAATAAATGGAATTCGCAGAACCAGGTACACAAATGATTGCATTCTGATTTAAAAAAAAAAAAAAATGTGTTGCCAGGTTATTGGTTTGCATGTAAACTGTTAAACGGTTTATGTCATTTTTTTTGGCACCTGATTTTTGGTAGTTATCAGCATATTGGTGTGCATGTAATTGTGCTCACTGTTAAATCGCTTGCAGTGTAGACAGCTTTGTTGATTGTAATGAGAGCGTTCCTAGTTTGGTTACAGATGTTGCATACTTGCAAGGTATAATTAGTTCATTCAATGTATTTTTGATAATGCAGAGTGTCGCTTTAGAGCAAGAGAGAACATGCTTTACCATTTGCAATCTTTTTCTCTTCTTGGTCTTGTGTCAAAAAGCATTGAGCGACATGCACAGCGCTTCAAAATCATTTCCGTGACACAGCAGAGGGATTGAGAGAGACATGCCACTATTTTTCCATGCTCTCCCTGCAGCACAGAGCATACTGTTCTCTAATCAGCTGCTCTCCCTGTGAGTTCGCCTCCACTGATGGCAGAATTGGTTCTCTGGAAGCGAACACTGCCTGCATTTTGTTGACTCTCAGCGGTGGAAAAAGCTTCATAAATTGAGATGCGTTCTCTCCCTCTCTCTCTCTTTGCCTCCTCCCCATACACATAATCGCTGTAAACAAGCGCGCTGAGAGTGAGTGCATGTGTGATTTGGATGTTGTCATGGTTTATTTTCCCCGGTTAGAGACGCTGCCAGCATCATCGTCATCCTCCCTCGTTCTCTTCCTCTCCCCACACAACCGTCGTGGCAGCAATTTCTCCCGCTGTCACAGCGCAAAGGCGGCACCTCTCTCCCTCTCGCTGGCTGTCCGCCCGGTAATTTCTTTTCATGCAAGCTGCAAATGTTTCTGTTGCTCTGACAGTGGGTAGACAGTAGATTAAGAGAAAGGAATTGCAGAGTGTGGAGGATACAGCGGCACCTCCACTTTCAACGGGAACAGACTGACTGCACGCACAAGCGCAGATAAGACTTCGGGCTGACTGGAGAGCGCCGGGCCGCTGATCGCTGTGTGATTTCACCCTGCGAGCGCGACGGATGCTATCCCGCAATCATAAAGCGAAGCGAAAAGCTGAATGTTTCGGTTTTATTAGACCCGATATACATTAGACTGGAATACGTATATCAGTTTCGTACCTGTACCGCCCAACTCCCTCATACTCAACCAAATAAGATATTGTCTTGTGTAAAAGGGTATTTAGAGACTTTTTAGATCTAAAGTGCACACTTACGGCAGGCTTACAGTGTGTGAATGTCTTTGCATGGTATTAGGAAATATTAAACAAAGTGGCTTGTGTTTTAAAGAAAGCATTTGGACACTTTGTTTAACAGTTCTATTTGGTTTGGTGTACAAAAGGACACTTCATACCTTTTTAGACATTTGATATGTTTAATATATCTGGAGTTGCCCCCAAAAGTATTTAGACACTTAAATGACATTTAAAATTATATGAATGTCTTTGCATAATTTTATAAAATACCAAACAAAGTGACATTTGTTTTAAAGAAACTGTTTAGACACTTTATTTGCAGAGGGCATTTGGTTTGGTATTTTGTTTCTAATGAAATTGAATTTAGCCAATTTAAATGTTACTTGAATTTCGAAAATGTCCAAATAATTTTTGGGCTCACTTGCAGATATAGTAAGTGTCTAAAACTGGATTTAAGTATCCTTTTAGACATTTTATATATCTACAGTTGCCCCCAAAATATTTGGACACTGAAGACACTCTTAAAAATATATATGAATGTTTTTTTTTTATAAAATATCAAACAAACTGGCTTTTGTTTCAAAGAAAGTTGTTTGCCAGTGCCATTTGGTTTGTAAAAGGATACTTTGATACTACTGATATATCTACAGTGACCCCAAAAAGTATTGACACACACTTAATATCATTCAAAGACTCATAATTTCATACATTTTTATAAAATATCAAACAAAGTTGCACAAGTTTTTGGACACTTTATTTGAAGATGCCATTTGGTTTGGTATTTTGTTTCTAGTGTAATTCAGCCATTTAAAGTGTCTAAAAGTGTCCAAATACTCATTGGGACCACTGTAGATACAGTACAATATATTGAATGTCTGAAGAAGTGTGAAGTATCCTTTTATTTAATATATCTACAGTGACCTGTAAAATTTGACGCTTAATATATCAGTGTCTTTGCATGATATTATAAAATATCAAACCACGTGGCATGTATTTAACATGGACACCTTGTATGCAGAAACCACTTAGTTTTATATTTTCTTTCTGTAATGCAGTTTAAGCCATTTTAAGTGTGACTTGTATCTAAAATGGTGTCAATTTTTGGGGCCACTGTATGTTAAATCTGAAAATTATCATTAATTTTTTTTTTTTTTATGCGGTTACTTTTACTTTTGTTTCTTTACATGCAAAGAGATCGAAGTCAATTGCAACAGCAAATTTACATATACAGTTAGTCAGGTAGATAAAGCACAGCCCGTTTAATGGTTCATAGAGAGGGTGGAAAGGGATATGTAAAACTAAATATCGTTTTTAGTGCTGTAAACCCTGACTAACCTTATAAGTGGACCTCAGGGATGAAATTATGATATGACCCCTTTAAGATAGATTAATGTATAATTCACAGCCGTAAATGATCATGAGTCAGATTCTTGAGTTTTCCCATTGTGTTCCTATATTAAGTTGTTTCTAGCGCGCCCACTCCATCATAAAGATCCGTGCGGATGTACAGCATCAGCCTCCGGCTCATGTCCCGTGGGTCATTTCATTCAGCAGCCACAAATAAACTTAGCACTCTTTCTGAATCTCCAATGAGGAATAAAAAGAGGATTTTGAGATATATTTAGTTTGATTATGTAAAGAGAGAAGTGTGCCTTCACTTTCTTCTTTCTTCCTCTCTCTCAGAACAACTTTGGAAATCTCATCTCGGGTGTGACGTGTTCACCATGTCCAATTCTCGAAAGGCAAAATGCTCTGAATCTGAAGAATTTATAAGCGACAATACTGCACTTGTGTGCTGGTATTTACATAGTCATCTTCATAAAAACTCTGGAAGATTCAATGACATTTCAAATCAAGCGTAGCCCTAAACATCCAATTTACTGTCACAATAACTCAGGGAGGTCCAGGGAAACGAGTAGAGAGTGTAACTATGACAACATACGTATGTGCAGACGCATGGGGTGAGATTCAATATAGATGGCAGGATGCAAGGATTTGGCTGAAATGAACTTGTGGAGGGGAGGGAAATGAAAGTAGCGATGGGTGGAATGAGTAAACGTGTGGGTCCATTTCCTCACATGGCAATGGGATGGATCCCTAGATTAAAGCTTTACGTGGGAAAGAGGGGATGCGGGCCGTGGCCTGGCAGAGACGATAAGAGACGGCCTACCCTCACTTCTCAGCAGATGCATTATTGATCAAGACTACCGGTAGCCAAGGGGTTCTCCCATACGGGCTCCGCGCCTCTGGTTGTAGGGCTGTGCAGAAGGATGGAGGCCTGCTGGAACTATCATAGGCATTTGGTGATATTACCCGCACTCATCCGTTAAAGTGCACATGGAATTTGAGTTGTGCCCAAATTCTGTTTTCGTGCATATGTGTGAGAGAATATTCTCTCAGTGATTAAACTTGAGTTTTTTTATAAATGCTTATATATGTGTGTAAAAAAGACTAAAAGACTAATTACTTTCACCCCAGATACTAATTAGTTGTAATTTTACATTTTTATAATTTGCCACTATCCTAGGTTTTGCCTATTTGTCAGTAAGATTTTTTTACTCATTTAAAACAATCAAATTTAATATGCTCCCTTATTCTTTTATATATTTTAATATGTACAAGTCAAAATAAGCATGTTGTTTGATTTTTTTTTTTTTTTACATAAATATTGTGTTACACTGAATGACAATGTAACATTAAACCAAATTTTGACACTTTATTCTCCAAAAACATATTTAAAACCTTAAAAGTAGACACTTTACTTACATTTAATGTAAGTTTACTTACATTTGTAAATTTCTTTTGATGCGGACACCTTTACGTCTTTGACCCATACATACATACATACATATACATACACACACACACACACACACACATATATATAGATAGATAGATAGATAGATAGATAGATAGATAGATAGATAGATAGATAAAAATAAGAAATGTTTCTTGAGCAGCAAATCAGCATATTAGAATGATTTCTGAAGGATCATGTGACACTGAAGACTGGAGTAATGATGCTGAAAATTCAGCTTTGCATCACAGAAGTAATTTACATTTAAAGTATAATAAAATAGTAAACAGTTCTTTTAAGTTGTAATAATATTTTATAATATTACTATTTCTGCATTTTTTGGTCAAATAAATGTAGCTCTGGTGAGCATAAGAAACTTTTCTTAAAAACATTTAAATGGTAGTATTTATTTAAAGTATCAACATTAGCCACATTTCCATTACCCTTCAAATTGCGCAAACTGAAATTGCGATTTGAAAATACGCCCAATGGAAACACGTCAGTTTCATAAAAACTCCCATATATCGCAAAAACCTTTTTACACTCACATGAGGTGGTTTTTCAGGCAATTAGAAAAAGGAATATTTCACAAAACTGCAATGGAAACAGCTTTTTCGCATTTACAGGTCACCTGACGTACGTAAAAGTCACATGATCATTCATTAAAGTACTATAACCTGCAAGAAACACGTCATACGTGGCCACTCTCAAGTATAAGGGGCTTTCCTTGCCATTAATATTTGGATAACCCCTTATTTAACATCGGTTAATGGAAACGCTGTCAGTTTTGTATAGACTTTTCTAAAATATATCGCAAAAATTTTGTTCAAATCTGTAATGGAAACTCAGTTATTGTCTCAGATGTTTCTCATAAATGCCTTGGTAGAAATAAAATGAGACAATTATGAACAAAAATCAAAAGAATTGATAATTGAGAGAATTTAATGAGAAATATAAGTTCATGT
Organism: Tor tambroides; assembly: GCA_021397915.2. Lineage (NCBI taxonomy): Eukaryota > Metazoa > Chordata > Actinopteri > Cypriniformes > Cyprinidae > Tor > Tor tambroides. Next base: position 10,529 of record JAFVLL020005701.1, on the reverse strand, counting down.
TCAGATCTGATTTTGTTTGCAGATTATGTCTTGGCAAATCTGAACACAGTTTTAGCGTTGATCTCTTTTAGACTCTGAAAGAGACGCATGCCAAACTACTGGAGCCTATTTTTCAGGATAAACATTTCAGAAACAAGAGATTTAAACTCTCCATTTGGTTTTCACTATCCATTTGTCTCATTGCTGTTTAGGAGAAATTATTGAGACCTTAAGGAGATCCTATCATTCCTGTGGGATTAAAGTTCAAGGTAAACCTGCTCAGGCTAGATTTCAGAGATGGTTTTTAAATTCTGTTAAAATAAAAAAATCTGTGCTGCCATCACAAGACAAAAAACCCCTCCAAAATAGTTTAAAAGCTCCAGGTACTGTCGAGCAACCTTGGATTTTAACTAGTGTAGAAAGTTATGAGGAGCTCAAAACAATCTTTTAAAAGTTATCATTTCTGTCCCATAAAGTGTGTGCACGTAAAAAGAATGTAAAAAGTTTTTAAGGAGATCTGTAAAAAAGGACTAATCAGACTCAAGGTGTCCGTTTCTCTCTTTTTTTTTTTTTTTTTACACTCCCTCCATCCCTATCTATCCCTCTATCTCCCTCTACCTCTATCAGTCTAAGAGAGTGTGCTAAGATGCACCATTTCCTGTGCCGAGGCTCCTGGCTTCCCTAGATTAATTGAACAGGCCCAGCTGTGCTTTAATTAGTGTTAAAAGATCAATGATTTTCGATATGGAGATGCCTGCTGTTAACCCCTTTATGCCTGTCATGTTTTTTATTTCCCATGATCCCTCCATCTTGTCAGTTTGGTTCTCACTATTAGCGACCAGTAGTTCTGAGCATGTTGGCATGACTTTCGAATCTCACGGCCTTAGAACGTACAAACACATGCATGAATCGCAAGATGATGCTTTGCTTCTCGCCAGCACAATTAATGTTCCTTTGGCGGCAGATCTAATGACAATTAAAAAGAGTTAATTATTTCTGCCACAATGATCAAGAGCATGTTAGGCATGAGGAAGAGGGAGCGAGCACAAGGAGATTTCCTTTAACCAATGTAAAGCCTGAGGCATAGTTAACTCTAAAGGCTTCTTTCAAAGCTCTTCCATTAATATAAATATAGTGGGGTGTTTAGAACAATGCATGACACCCTGTGTGCTCTCTAGGCTTCTGAATGGTCTTTTAAAGTTGATATGAAATGAAAAATGAAAATCATCTTTTCTAAACCGATTTTTTTTCCCCAATCATTTAGTCTGATTCCATTCATTTTTGAATGCAATGCCCAGATCTCGAAATCTAATCAACAACAGGATATAGCCAAGTCCTCTTCCCCTTCCCCAACGTTTTTCCTTTTCATTATACTTGAAGTCTGTTTCCTATGGAAGCCCATTTCCGCCACTGAATTTAAAAAAACTTTTCATCTCACAATTCTGACATTTTTCTTGCAAATTGCGAGTTTACACCTCGCAATTATGAATTTTTTCTCAGAATTGCATGATACAAACTTGCAATTCTGACATTTTTCTCAGATTTGTGAGATATAAACTTACAATTGCGAGTTATAAAGTCAGAATTGTGAGAGATAAACTCGTAGTTCTGACTTTTTTCTAAGTTCTGATTATTTTGTTATATTTATCTCGCAATTCTGAGAAATAGAGTAAGAATAGCAAGATATTAACTCACAATTCTGACTTTTTCTTCTGACTTTATACTGTAACTCATTGCGTGTTTATATGATGATGTAAACTCACAATTGTGAGAAAAAAGTTCAGAATTGTGAGATAAAAGCTTGTGATTAGGCCTACCTTTTTTATTTTTTTATTCAGTGGTGGAAACAGGCTTCCATAGTTTCGTGACACTGTTGAAGTGTTTCGTCACACTTCTGTTGAAGTCTGTTTTTTGATTATTGAAAAAGATTATTGGAGTATTTTTTTACAAGGACATATAAGTCTTTCAGTTTCAAAATTTCTAGTTTAATTCAATGTTTAATTCTTGCCGTTTCTTTAATTATTTGTGAAATTTAGTACCAATTTCGGAGTGAAAATTATTTTGAAGTAAATCCTACATGAACTTTTTCTCAATGTAGAAAACACAAGGAGAAATCCAAGTTTGAATATTCACATTCACTAATAAAATGATTACATTTTGTGTTTTTTTTCTCACAAAAAGCTATCACATGGCTTCAGAAGACTTGGAATATCATATGAACTACTGTTTAGAATGACATGTGGCTGAGTAAAAGATGATGTTTATTTTTGGGTGAACAAAGGCAACACAAGAACATCTCCTTGATTTTAATGTAAATGTATTTCGGGGCAAGATGAAATTTAGATGTCCTTGAAACAATGCTCTGTTTCATGAACGTTGAAGTGTAGTACATAATTACAACATTAAAATGCAAGATTTGATTATACGATGATACTTCAAATACTAAACACTTCCAGTAGTTTTTATTGCAAGGCTGAAGCTGTTTCTTTGTGCAGTGATTTTAGTTCCTGTAAGAATTCCTGTCACATCTCTCTCTTTCTCCTGCATGCGTCTTCTGCTCGTTCACCTGACTTACGCCAAGGCCCGTTCTGCTAGAAAATAGTGCCGTTCTATGTGTAAGTAAGTGTGTGTGATAGACAGAAGAGAATGTGACCCAGTGTATTTTGTGCGAGGGTCTGATGGATGTGTGGTGACACATTCACTTGAGCCCAGATCCATCACGGTAACTGGAGACACTACAGACGCAGGGAAATTAAAAGTGGGGCCCTGAGTGGCAGGGGCCAATGGCTGAGGCTAAATATGGACTCAGCTAAATAATTAGTCCGGTGATTGGCCAAAACACCTTCAGATCATCTACACCGGGAGTTTCTTAATGGTGCTGGCTTCCATTGTCTGTACTACAAGTGAACAGTTTGAGTTTGGAAGTGATGTGCTTTTGTGAACCATAGATTTTATGTTGAAGATATACATGTGCATGCATGAGGTTTTAAACAGCATCATGACGTGTTACACAACAAAGACTGGTTACTGACCTCGGGTGCGTTTTCCAAAAGCAATTATGGTCACAAGTTCCTTCGTTACCAATAGAGTTCAGTGGAACTTGCGACCATAGCTAACAATGCTTTTGGGAAATTCATCCCAGAGCAGAAATGGGAATAAAGGCTTAACAAATATGCATTTTTATAGTAGTAGAAAGTAATTCACATTTCTTACCTGTGACTTAAACAGCCCTTGAGTAAAACCCACTCTGTCCAGGTTACAGAGAGGTCTTCGAGTGTGCAAGGTTTATAAAGCTGATGGATTAGCAAAAAAAAAAAAAAAATTTATCAAATATTAAATAAATAGAATGATATGGGTTCCAAACTAGTCAGTTTCAGTTTCATTTTAGATTATTTACAGTATGCTTTTGCTGACACAGCTGCTTCAAGTTCGGTTCAACTTATGGCTATGACTGCGAAAGAGCAATGTCACCAAAAATCAGGTCACACTTGTGTAGAAAGGATATGTATATATAATTTTATTTATTTATTTTGCTCTTGATAATACTCTTGTTCGGAGTAAAAAAAGAGGAACATTACATTTGTTTGCTCCCTTTGATTTAATAATTCATACATAAAATAGTTCAATCCAAAGAATGCACAGAATAATAAATCAGCAAAAATGGTAGAGGGAAAAGCCATATGCGTTATATGGTCTTTATATGCTTATATGAAATTATGCTGCCTGTGGGTTTATGGGAACATGTCAAAGCAACACACATCAATCCCAGTAATAATAGTTGAAACAGACTCTATGATATGCAAATACATAAAGTAATGTAAGCAAACTATGAAAGGAAAATGATATCACTATATTATATAACTGTTAATTTATTACACTAGACCTGCTGGAATGTTTATATTCATGTTGATTATAGCAGATCATGTTAATTGAATTAATCACGAATCAGAATATTTGATAGTGATGCGTGATATTTTGCACATTTTACACATTCGAAATGTGCCTATGTATTTAATCATTTAATTCATACACAATATTTCACAATATATGCAGTGGTAAAGCAATTGTCACTGGTCTATAGTTATTCACATAACCTTTTAGCAACACTTCATAATTTATACTAGTGAGGGGTGCTGAGACCTGTCAATACTTTCCACATGTTGAACAGAAACATTTTCATTGTCTCATCTCTAATGTGCTTGAACTGAATTGCAAAACAGCTCAATAGCACAGAATTGGCTTTTTATGTAATGTTATGACCGTAAATAATGGAGTCATAAACCCTGGGTGAATGCTTAAGTGTTTGAATTATTGTCATAATCATCATTACATCGCTGTGTGTAATGTGTATCGCTAGAGAATGAAATTTGAATTTGTTATCAGTGAGAGAAGCTCTATTCTTGGAGCCGAGACCTTATTCATGAAGAGAGTGACGCTCTGTCTCTGATCCTGGATCAGAGCTCATCTCTCGCTTTCTGCTTTTTTTTTCTGTCTGTCGCTTTCTCTCCTCCAATCTCCCCCCATTTTGCTCTTCGCCCAACTCTACGGGAAGCTTTCCTATCCAATTTTCTCCTTTCCGTCTCTTCTCTCCGAGTGCAGAGTTTAGGTTCGGCGACAGAAAGCTTCATAAACAATTTCCTCCCCCTGCCATCGAGCCATTTTGCCCCGGCAGTGTGCGAACGCCATTCCAGTTTCCCGAATCCATACTTCACAGATATTTCTTCCTCCTTACTGCGCTTTCCTCCTAACCTTTCCCTGCCTCTCTCACTCTTTCTCCGTTCTTGTTACAGTACCTGTCTGGAGACGGTTCTTGTCTCATTGCTGAGTGTAGTAACACTGGATGGTTATGTCCCAAGGCTGCTGGTGTGCTGGCAATTTACTCCTGTGTACCAGGAACCGCCAGTGCTGTGTGTAGATGTCCTGTGAACATCTAATCTCAAACCTTGGATGCTTATACTGTATATCCTGTAGTGAGAAAATCTGCATTGTAAGGAATCATTGTTAGGTGTAGTAAATGGAATTTTTTTTTTTTTTGGTTTACTTGCTATTCATGTTTTCTAGCTTAATACATTCAGGAACATGAATAACGCATCTGGAATCATTTACTTTTATAATTATTTACTCTGTTTTTTTGAAGTAAAGCCAATAAAAAGTACTGTAATTTTGATTAATTCAGTTTTTTCAGTGGCACTGGGGCATGAATGATTTGATTTTGTGAACATGTTTTGTAACTTACTGTCTTCTGATTTCAGGATGTTTATTTCTTTGCTCAAAATGATTATTTAGTTGATTGGTGCCCTTGCTGTGTTTCATGTACCAGCTGTTGAGGTCTGTGTGTGTTGTTTTTGTAGTGATATGCTGAAAGAAAATGGTGTAGATACAGTTTTAAATCAGAAATTGCTAGTAAATTTCACAGTTTATTACTAATAGTATGTAACATTGAATTAATGAAATTGTGAGGAATAAAGACTAAAATAGTATTATCCTGTAAAACATGCTTCAATAATTTTTTATTTTATTTTATTTTATTTCAGTGTAGACCAGTATATCATCCAAGATGATTTCTACTTGGCCACTTAAATGAGTTGTTTGTTCAAAATTTCTAAAATTCCAAATTTGGACCTTTTTAATTTGTCTCTTTTTGAATTTACTTATTTTTATTTTGTTTTGTTTTTTGCATGGTATATGTTTGCTATGAATTGAATGATGTATTTGTCAGCATTTTATCTGCCATTGGTCACCGTGTTTTCTAGATATCGATATCAGCACTGATTAGTGACAAAACAATATCCATATCACTAGTTTTTTGTGTTTTCATTACTCAACAAACATTTTGTTCTCCATGACATGGACATTTTTCATAGATGAAAAGTGTCAGGAATATAGGGAACACTTAACATGGACAAGCTGTTATGCCCTCATAATGTGTGGGCACATTAGCAAAGTGTTTGTGAACTTTTTTTTTGTAGTGTATAGATGCCCTGTGGACATCTGATTTCATAACCCTTACGTTTATACTGTATATCCTGTTGCAAAATAATAATAATCTGGTCACCATCTCAGTCATTGTGATTTTCCTCAAGGGAAAAATCCAATGAGATGCAATAATAACAACTGTAGAAAGTATAGAGCCTGAGGCGACGGCTCTCTGTTTGGGAGTCACATTTGCTTTTATTCCCTTGGTGGACGGGCCTGACTAAATCTCCCGTAACATTATGAGCCATGCATCATGGCAAGGTTGTGTTTATTAGACGCTGTGTATTACTGGATTGTTTCTGACCTCGACAGGAGACGAAAGGTGAGGGGAAAAAATGGACAAGCTGCTATAAAGGGGAATTAGAATAAGACAAAGGAGGCGCCGTTGCTGGTTCTTCTGGATGTGAATAAAGATGAATAGCATTCGTGAACACTGAGTCCAGACTGCAGGATCTTCAGGGGCGTCTGCCTGTTGCAAATATGTGTCCCGGTGAGGGCAACTGGGATGTGGTTTTGTCTAGGGTGTTATCATGTGTACCAGGACTGTGAATGAATGAAAATTCACTTGTTTCTCTTCTTAGTGAAAAGAAAGAGTGCTTTAATCGATAGGGCAGATTTTCTATTAATACAATATACTTGTTTCAATTGAAAAGTGATGAAAACATGCGTATGTCTGTCTTATAATTTGATTTATAGTCTCTCAGAAAGGACAATTCTGTCATTTACTCACCCCTCATGTTGTTCCAACCTTTATGACTTGCTTTCTTCAGTGGAACTCAAGAGATGTTGAACAGAATGTTCTCACAGTTCTTTAAGAAGGGGATAAATGATGGTTTTGAGCTCCAAAAGGCCAAAAAATAAAAAAAAACAATATTAATATGCCATTCTTATGTATTCTGAAGTTAAACGATAAACAGTGTGAGATAAACAGATTGAATTAGTCGTTATTCACTGAAAAAACTCTGTTGTTTGGTGTCATCGACATCTTTGTTTCCTTGTAGAGTTGTGATGGAGGAGAATATTTTCAGTGAAAATTGATTTAAATTTCGGTCTTTTCCTCACACACAGCTATCATACGACATCAGAAGACTTGGAATAGTGTGTGGGTTGTATGAACTTCTCTTACAGTGCTTTGTGGAGCTTGACAGCGTGTCCCCTCTCACTTTTACTGTGTGGAAAAGAGCTGCCTAACATCTCCTTTTGTGCTTCATGAAGAAAGTCATGCGGAACCATTTGGAACGTCATGAGGGTGAGTAAATGATGACAGAATTATCATTTTTGGGTGAACTACTCCTTGAGTGCAGAAGTGAAATTTTCATTTCAAAAGAATTGGAGTATAATACTATGAACTTTTATATTTTGCAATCTCCAGAGATGCTCCTGTAGCCTGAAAACTAGGGAATAAGACCCTAAGCCACATTAAACAAACTTCTGCATTCAGGGGAGTCTTTAAAAGCTTATTGCAGAGCAAAAGTCTTCAGTGTTTTTTTTTTTGTTTGTTTTTTTAATCTGGGTTATGGTGGTCTGTGTCTTTCTCTTCACCATCTCTGCAACTGAATGCACGTGTGTTAGCCAGAGGGCAGTAAATGAGGTTTATTCCTAATGACAGCTTGCAAGACCTTCACACAGATAGGTCACACACACAAACACACTCTCTCTCTTTGACCACATATAGATTAAACCTCAGATTTACCCATACTTTTTGTTTGTTATTAGTATGCAAAAGAGTTAAAATTACAAATAATTATTATTTCAATTATATGCAATTTTTGGTCTTTAAGTAATAGTGAAGTACAAATATTCAAGTACTTTACATGGTATCACATTCTTGTGGCATGTGACCCTGGACCACAAAACCAGTCTTAATTAGCACAGGTATATTGTAGCAATAGCCAAAAATACATTGTATGGGTCAAAATTATAATTTTTTTCTTTTATGTAAAAAATCTTTAGGATATTAAATAAATATCATGTTCCATGAAGTTGTTTCGTAAATGTTCTACCGTAAATATACCAAAACTTAATTTTTGATTAGTAATTTGCTTTGCTAAAAACTTCATTTGGACAACTTTAAAGGTGATTTTCTCAATAATCCAGATTTTCAAATAGTTGTATCTTGGACAAATATTGTCCTATCCTAACAAACCATACATCAATGGAAAAACTTGGTTTTGTGGTCCAGGGTCACAAATATTATATTTTTAGGAATCTCCGCAGTTATTTTTCAAAGCTGTAAATAAAGATTGTTGGAGTATGCTACACAAGAAATACCATTTCAGTCTTTCTACTTAAAAATTGCATGTTTAATTCAATGTAATTTGCGGTTTCTTTGTAATTAATTTTGAAGTTTGCTATCAATTTTTGAGTGAAGCTTTTTTATAGAACAGTTTTTGTTTTTTTACATCTCTAGACTATGTATTTGTCATGATTGCTCCTTCATAGAGAGCTTGAACTTTGCTCATTAATACGTGAAACTCTCCATGCAGCTAAAAGGGTGAAGTTTCAGTCGTCATAACAGTCGATATATTTGAAATAACATGGCCATGTTCAGTCATACACACAATGATACAAGCGTCATTCGGTGGTGCCATAAAACCTTATGAGCAGTAAAATTCAAAGTAACTGGTGTGTTAATCGTCCTAAATGAACATCGATAAAGCATATAGCTAATTGCCCTTAAAATGGCAGAGCAAGATAGCGAATCCCAGCGTGCTTTTGTTTTTAGGCTGGCTAGCACCCCTCATAATCACTGTATTAGAGCTCTGTTGAGAGATGTCTGTCTGCGCCAGGTTATAAGATAGAGTGGCCTTTCTGCACGCTTTTCCATCAGCGGTGCTGAGGCGACAATGAGTATTTTCAGAGGCTAATTAACTGGGGGCCGTCTTCATCACATGGCCATTATAGTGAGAGGCAGGGCCTAGAGGGGCGCCCATCTCTCTCTACGCACTTAGCCCCGCTACTGCTTTAATTGTGCAGAAAATGTAATTTGTGTCTCAGTTCAAGTTCCCTCGGAGAGCGCTGTTCACTGTGGGGGACTCCAGTCGCATGAATAGCTCTGCCATTCAACCATCCAGGGGTCAGGTGGTGGGACGAGGCTGGTGCGACGTGTGTGCGGTGTCCTTGTGTAAACCGGTGCACGTTCGCTGTACGTTGCCACGCCACCTCTTTAGAAACCACACGTTAGAAAGCCTAGCAATCATTAGTTGAATTGTTACTTCTTTCGTAATTAGTAATTAATTACAGACACTGTGAGAAGATAATAGGCTGGATCTGTGTCATTATTTTGTAAAGGACAGCACAATGGGTAGCTGGATTTTTATAACAAATGGCGCTTGTGCCACAATCAGTCCTTCGTTGGCAGGAAAATAAGGTGGACAGAGGGGAAATGGGGGCCGGGCTGGGATGGGACAGGACGGGAGGGGAATTGCAATACGTGGCGGAGTTTTAAAAGAGATGCCATGATCTTAGCTGGTTATCATCTAATAGGCTGTGACAGCAAGGCATTATGGGAGTTCAGAGAAGAGCAGGGGTTTAGGTGCTCGGAGAAAGAGAGAAAATTGGGAGGGGGATTGGTAGGGGGGTGGAAAAAGAAAAAACGAAGTGTAAAGAGAGAAGGAGGGAGGCTGAAGGACGAAAAGAAGAAAGAGGCAGAGCGAGTAAGAGGAAGGAAAGGAATGAGAGAAACCGTCGCTGGAGAAATCCTCTACACATGTCACTCTTTACCTGGATCTACTATTCCTGTGGTGGAAAAGTGCTGATGGGTGGTGTTCCAGTGAGCTTTTCAGCTCAGAAAAAAAGTGCTTACTGGCTCTTGCTGGAATGGAGAAGGGCTTGAGGAACTCTTCCCTCGCTTCACGCTTTTGTCTGAAGACTTTGCAGTGGCCAGCATTTTCTATCTTCTCCTCCTATCTGCTCTCATTTTCATTTTCTTATTTATTCCTTTCACTCTCTTGCCTCTCTGCTCGCTTGCAGTGGTGTCTCAGAAAAACCTGCTATTTTTTATGTCCTTACATTTTCTGGACCATTTTATAGGGCATATCATGGAAACAAGATTTTCTTTACTCTAAAAGATTGTGTTCTTTGTGGGAATGCTCTAATGTTCACAAAGCAAACCTCAATCCTCCACCTACCCAGGCTTTTTGTTTAAACTAGGATGTAGAAATGCCCAGGAGGACATTAACATATGACCGCCCACGTTTACATATCAGTGCTTATTCAATATTCATCCATTTGGCCGGCAGTGATGGAAGACAATCATAACCCAGGTCATTTACATGTACAAGTCTTAAAGGTATAGTACCAAAGCCTGTTTAAAGGTCAGCGCGGGTGGAAAGTGGTCATGCAAAAGTAGATTTAGGCTGTTTTTGGTGCAAGAAACCTTGACTTGGATTTCCCTTGTAGTATTACTGAAGTCATATGTTTCTGTATTAAACATTTTGTTTACTAAAAGCTGTAGTTATACACTGCTGTTCAAAATATTGTGGTCAGTAATTTATTATTATTTTTTTAATTTACCAAGAATGCATTTTTCTACCCATCAAAAAATTCTAAAAAAAAAAAAAAAAAAACACTTG
>JAFVLL020005700.1:97500-135481 GCA_021397915.2 Tor tambroides | reverse complement strand
CTGAGCGAAGCCACATTTTCTCACGATGCAGGCGGCCAAGAATATCTCCAGCCTTGCTGTGGTTATTCTCTGCTGCTTGTCAAACATCCTTCGGCCGACCGCAGTCATTTGTTTTCATGTTAACCATGCCTGGGAGAGTAGAGCGGGATTACAGCTCGCCGTGGAGGGAAGGAGGGCTCTGTTATTCCGACATTTGGACATGCATAGTCATGGGATGATGGTAACCTCAACTTTGACATCTTCCATTTATCACATGATGCTTAAATTGGAATGACAGCATTAGTATCTAGTTTCTATCCACCAATCTACCCTAAACTGAACATGATATTTATTCATTATTAAGGCTCTTTCCCAAAACCTAGTAATCTATTGTCAGTAACACTTTAATATAGGGACCTATATTAAATGCCTATTATCAACATATTGGCTGTTTATTAGTACTTATAAAGCACATATTCTGCATGACCATATTCTACATCCCCTACCCAATACCTAAACTTAAAAAAACTACCTTAATAAATATCAATAAGCAGCAAATTAGGAGTTTATTGAGGCAAAAGTCGTAGTTAATGGTTTATTGATAGTGAGAAGTTTGACCCTATTGTCATGTACTCTATTAATCATTAAAAAACACACACCAATATTGTGATAAAATAGTGATATTTTTTAAAAAATTAGATCTATGTTGTTTAATGGTTTTAATTTTATTTTTATTGCAATTATTTTTAATATTTGATTATTTATTATTATTTGTTTAATTATTTTTAATAGGAATTAGGCTATTTTAATATTTCTTATTTATTTTTATATATACCTACTATTCTGGGTTTGTTCTTTATAAAGTACAAGCAGTGCCGTGTTTTATTAGTTTGATCTAGTTGTATATACACTTTCATTTATTTTATATTTATATAAAACATTTTCAAAATAAATCAAAGTGCTTTGTTTTTATTATTGATGTCGTTTTATTGATACTTTCATTTATTGATTTTTTTTTTTTTTTTTTTTTTTCATATTTGTTATAAATGCATTTATATATTACCTATATGGTTTATGTTTATTTTTATTACAATCATTTGTTTTGTTTTGGGTTTTTTTTAAATGATTTTTTTGATATACTTACAGTAGCTGATGCAATGCTTTCTGGGATTGTGTTCTTCATAAAGGATACATGCAGTGCCATCTTAGATTATGTTCAGCTGGTTTCAGGACAAGCTTTACTTTAAATTAATTTCAGTTTCACCAACAGCTGCAAACTAGTACATCCTTAGACTCATTTTCCATTAGCGTTTCAGTGTCAGTTCCTGGCGCACGCTATAAACGAATGCAGCAATATTAGCGTTGCCCGTTGACCTTGCAGTTGCCGTATGAATATGTATGTGCGCTTATGTCTTACGATGCAGTTCCCAAGGAGGACGGGACGCTGACCCTTTTCCTACAGTAGCCGGATTTCAACAGGAGAGCCGGTCTTCTCTCGCACGTCTCATTACGCAGATGTGAAGCTCCGAGCGGGGTTATAAAAACCCTGGCGTGTCTACAGAACTGTAGGCGAACATGAGGAACATTAATTCATAAAACATGTCCTGCCTCTTATAACACACAGTAGCAGCGTGGAGACCCATCAGCTCTAATAAGGTGCCACTGCCACGGGTTTTATAAATGAACCGGATGCTGCGTCCCTCGGTACGGCAGAGCAAACCAACTCCAGTGGATTAAGCTGTAATTAATCTATCATCTCAGCTTCCCCTCACTCTTTCTAATACACATGAGCATCTTCACTCCGGAATCCTCACTATGGTAAATTAAGTATGTTTATAGATCAGCGCATCTCCTGGACGTCAACGCTGCGTTGTTTATCCCCTTATCGGCTGCCCGTGACCCCCGTCGACCGGGAACCAATAAAGTTCGCTCCACAAGTGAGCGACATGTCCGGATATCCCGGGGGGGATCCGATTGGTGGATGCCCACCCCGTCTCGGCCCTGATTGGCCCTGGGTGGTCTGTGTCCCTCATTTGCATGCAAATGTCTCCACGTTGTCTGATCAGATAACGGTCTAGTCTGGAGATGCCCAGAGCTGCCAATCTCGCAGATTGGATTAGATCGAAGAGGGCTGAGGGTTGGCTTGTTCTGGTTGGTTAGCGTGCCCTCCGGGGGGCTCGGGACGACGGCGGCGCCCCCACAGAGCAGCACTTCTGTCTCCGTTTCCCACTGTCAGCCTGTCCTCGCCCCGTTCCTTTTGCCCCTCTTGTTATGAGCCTAACACCAGCAGGCAGTGTATTAATATGTAGGAGATCAAGAGATTATTGATTAGAATCACTTGCTTAATATCCCCTTGTCTGTCATTCTGTATGCCGAGGCTTCTTTCATGATTTTTTTCAGCCTCTTTTGGTGTCACTCTATTTAAATATTCATGGCCTAGCTTGCTTTGTGGCCCTACTGCTGAATATCTAATTAAACTGTCAAAAGAAATACAATTTGCCCTTAAGGGTTATTACGCGAGGGGTCAGCTAGCACTGATCAGACCGGCTCGGGCCGAGGGGGTAATTACCTATAAGCAAGCAGTGTTTACCTTTCTCCCGTACCTGTGGCCTGGCGTAGGGGAGCCTAAATGAGCCTCGGCGAGCTCCCGGCTGCCTTTGAAGCCTTGTCACGCCACCCCGAATTATCCTGATCCAGAAGAAAGACGGAGAAGTTGAGAGTCTCTAACAACATAATCAGCAATTATAGCTGGGAAATGGGGAGAAGCAAGATTTTTATCTCATTAAAAAGAGCCGTTTCTTTTTTTCCACCCCTCTCGTCAATCCTCGCCTCTCCCACACTCATTCCCTGTCACTTGCGCTTTCTTTTGAATTCAAATGATTCGGCTTTAAAGGTGAGGGGAGAAATCTGGAGATTTAATTCAGGGGATGAGAGCTTGAGCCAATTAGTGGAGTTCGCTCGCTAAAATATGAATGACATTTGCTCTGGCGGAGCCCTAATGGAGGGAGGCATTAGCGTTATCGTGTCTCTGTCACCTTATTTCCCGTCATTATTGTTGCCTTAGTTCTTCTGTCAAATTACGGCCGCTAATTTCTGTTCATATTTTACGAGGTCTGTTAGCAAGTGTCTTTAATGAGCTTCCAAAAATGACCCGGTGCGGCAAAACTTAAACGGGAACCGCCCATCGAGGCATATCATCAGAGAGAAAGTTAAACACTATCGTTCTCGGACGATTTACTGTATCTCTCGCACGACTCTTCACCTCGCTCGCATAAAGAGCTGGGATTTTTAATTCGCCTTTTTATGTGACTTGTTAATGTGCTCTTTTAGGGCACTCTTAATGCCTTCAAAATTTGTAGAATATCACGATAAATCAAGGCCTTGCCCATCTAATGATAATTTATCTCACTCATTATTTTTTTATTCTCTCGCCACATTATGGCACCTAGTTAAACTTCTCTCTCCGTGACCTTTATGAGTGCGCTTCAAAAGTTAGTTCTTGGAAAAGTTGATGCGTTCGAACTTCAAGAGGATCGGTTATCCCGACTAAAATGTTCCATTTTCTACACTGAAGCGGCGCAGCCAAAATCAGTATGAAACTCTCCCAGCTGTATTACTGTATCAGTTGGGGGAAAACGTGTGAGTAATTCGATCTACGGAGTAACTTTGGATCTGGAGGTAATTTAAAAGTATGTAAAAGCATAGTAACTTCATTGTGTGGCTTTGAGCTGTGACACTGTATCACATAACAGGTTTTCTATAAAGCAGCGCAGGTGTAGTTTATAGTATTTCGGCCACACGTGGAATAATTGGGTGAGGTGATATTTCTCTTTACAGCTAAGCAGTTAAAGCCACATTGCAGGAATGGGTTTTGACGTACAGGAAACACCAATCGAGGTATAATGGGGTAAAAACTAGATTTGCATTTCCTGAAGGAAATACCAGCGCTTTCTAGAAGCAATAGAACAGTGTTAACGTTTAAGTACGCTTAGGGTTGTTTTAGGCTTTGGCATAAAGTTTACAAAAACCCAATATAGAGAGCATACCTAAGGCTGAAATGATCTGCACAACAAAGATTGAATGTCAGTACGTGAGTGTTTTTCTAGATAAACTGCAAAGAACAGCTAGATTTGTATTTGTTTTTATATATATTTGCAGGTTTTATGCTGGTTTTCTGTGGAAATCTCATTCTTTGGATGTTTTGAGCAACCAGATTTCATAACAAAACGGAACTATTACGAAGTAGGCATTTCGTACGAATTTGTAAGATGTGATTCATAGGGAAACATATGATTTTTAGGAAAAACGCATGAAGGTCCATCCCCTAAACCTTAAACGTACAAATGACATTGTGCAAATTCATACAAATTAGCCACTATTTCATCAAAAATAAAACAATCATGAATTGCCATGAGAATGTGTTACTTTAAGTGTTTTCCAGGTTGTTGCTGTACAGTTTTATTCTATAGTAGCTTGATGGTTGCTAGTCAAAAAAGGCCACTCCCAAGTCTTTATAATATTCTAGTCCCTAGATGTGGCCTTCATTGTAAACCAGTACCGAAGTAAATTTGAATTTTAAATTTTATTGATTAGAAAAGAAATAGCACTTCTTCTCGACAAACTGCATGATTTGAGGTATCGTTTATGTTCGTAGCACAAAATTAAAAGGATCCTGTCGTTATTTTCACACCTTCTTGTTGCTCCAAACCCAAATGAGCTTGACTGACTTTCTTCTGCACAAATCAGTATATAAATATATATGGGGCCAAAGTCAATAGGGCCCATTGTTCTTCAAATTATCTTCTTTTGTGGTTTACAGAAGAAATAATGTCAAACAGGTTTGCAATGAAATGAGGCTGAGTAAATTATGTCTGAATTTTCATGTCAAGTTGAACCATCCATTGAATAGGAAAACAATTAATAAATAGACTAGAACATGGATAAATATGCGTGCTGTCATTTGGATGCAACTCCACATAACATACAGGAAATTCAGCAAGTAATAAGCCATTTTTCGCAGATCTCAAGATTTGAACTGCAGAAACTGAGCTTTTCACATTTCCCCTGCCATCATAATGGCATGATGTCATTGCATATTAACATGACTAATGACTATGTTTGAGCCCACTTGACATAATTGATCTTTTCCTGGAACGTTATTCGTATGAGACTTTGGGTATGTGAGGAATGGAATAAAGATACACAACATTTATGTGTCATTATGGATTCCAGCTCCGTCAGTGACAAAAGAGCAAAAACTAGCTTTGATTGCTGGTGTGCTTAACAGAACTAATGGCCCCCAGAACGCCCTATTTAGAAGTGCTTAATTTGGCATAAAGGAACTTAAAAGTGTTTTTTCTCTCCGCCTGACATGAATTAAAGCCAAACAATAGCGGCGAGCGGAAAGGCACCTGACGCGTCTGCACCTCTGCTCTCGCTCTCATGCCTCATCATCTCATGATGAATGAACGTCGTATTGTAACCAAACAACATTCGTCATGACTCAAGCAGTGTGAGAAATCTTTAAATAGATGTTGATCTGCAGAGGGAGGCGGGATGGGGAAGGAAAGCGATGATTTCCTCTTGTTTCCAAAGCGCCGATCGGCCCACCAGCCCCTCAGAAGCTCAGCTGAAGTTTATTGGGACTTGCTGCTATTGTGTCATCTCTTGAGAGGGCCGGTGACATTCATTGGCTCCCGTTGAGGTTATTTACAGGGGATTTGGTGACAGTGAAACATGCCTTTGCCATCCCTCCGTGAGCACGGGCCGACATGTTTTTAAGAGATGGGTGAGGTGAAGAGGTACATGTGCCACCTGAGACCGCAGAAGCAGACAGAAAAGTGAGACTAATGACCGTGCGCGCCGAACTCAATAAAACCCTATTTTTGACCCATGCAAAGTTTGCTATGAAATTTACTGTAGACTTGAGACAGGAATTTTTTTCCATGCAGATTTTATGCTCGTACTGCAAAATAATCTTTTTCTTAATTAGTATTTTTTCACTGGTTTTCAGAAATGTCCTAGAAACACCTGTATATAACATTGCTTTCCTAAACAATAGAAATCACTTTATATTTTTATAAATAAATCTATATTTAAATCAATTTAAGCAAAATTATTTGAAAAGAAGTTATTTTCTTCCTCAGTTAGCAGTTTTTTAAATTATTTTATTCTTACTCATTTGGCAATTATTTTTAATTGTTATTTTATTATTATAAATTCACTTGTTTTTTTTATAAATGTAAGTAAAATTGTTTGAAAATATTTAGTTCTTTTCTTACTCAATTGACATTTTTAAATGTGTGTGTGTGTATGTATGTATGTGTATATATATATATATATATATATATTCTTACTCATTTGACAATACTTTTTAACTATAAAAATTCATTATTATTTTTTGTAAATATATTTAAGCAAAATTGTTTGAAAATAATTTGTTCTTTTCTTACTCAGTTTTATTCTTATTTATTTTGAAATTATTTTTTTAATTATTAAAATTCACTTTAAAATTTTAATAAATAAATGGAATCAAAATTATTTGAAAATAATTAGTTAACTAGTAAATAATTAATAATTGTTTTTTACTCAATTGGCAATTATTTTTTTACATGATTTTCTTTTTTTAGCATTAATCCCAATAAGATAAATAATAAATAAATTACATACACGCGTATATATACATAACAACTTTAACAATAATTTAGGGTAAGAAAAATAAACTTGTTTGTTATATAATTTTGCTTCTAAAGGAAATTTATCGGTAACACTTAACTTCACAAGTTCACATTAGATAGCATTGTCGAAATGAACAATGCATTATAAGTATTTTCCATTGTTAGTTCATGTTAATTAATGTGACCTTATTGTAAAGTGTTACTATTTCTCTTTAAAGATGATTAAAAAACAAGGAAAACAATACAAAATACAGAATAAAAAAAATGCCATTTTTGTTGTGCAGTAACTGAACGTGCTGACTGAACGTGCTTTAAACTGGAAAGCCACAAAACGCTAATTTATTGAATCATTGTTATTCCGGGGTGATTATTCATGTTTATCGCATCACTTTGTTCATTTATTCTTCTTTTATAGGGGGGCGGGGTCTGTAAATATTACTTTTCATCTGAAACAATGCTTTGGTAAGCGTCCAAAAGCACTCCATTCCATCTGTGAAAAACAATTTTCTTCACATTATGAAGCTTTGTGTCATGGATCATTTTCTGACACCTCAAAATAAGACTTCAAACAAGCCTGCGAGGCGTTTCCTGTCTGTGTCTCCCCCTTGTCAGGTTCAGATTTCCTCATTGGCGAGTTCCAGTCTATCAGCCCATTATACATGGTAGCGCTGGAAAAATAGGATTACGCGAGGAGATTGTGAGCTTTATCCCAATACCAATTTTATCTGGCTGGCTGATAAACTGCCGTAGCCCGGAGAGCAAAGGGAGCTAATGGGAGGGAGGAAACAGAGAGAACTTGGACGCGAGGAGTCGCTTGGCTGTGGCTGGAAAGGTCACGGGTTTAGCGCTCTGTGCTAACTCTAACAGAAACTCATTTCAGAGAGCGGGCCGTTTGGCTCCAGGGCTGTGAACTACGCGGTGGATTGCTGTCCTAGTTTTGTCTGCAATTAGAAGTGTAGACTTTGTAAGTCTTTGGCAATATGTCAAACTCATGTCATAGGGTGGACTCATATGTCAGATGATGTGTACAGGGTTAAAACTGTCAAGCTGCAGATATTTTCACTGATAATGATCAAACGCTGACCCATACAAACCCTTGGCCCTTGTTATTTTATGATATGCTATAGAGGGCATTGCTATTGCGTACTACATTCAAGTCTCCATCATACATTAGAAAACATATTATATTTACACTTTTAAATGACAGAAAATCTAACTATTTTGTTTGAACATACACTGTAAAAAAATGTGTTTTTGTAAATGGTATTAAATATTAAAGATTATTAGTGTATGTTTTACAAGGACTTAGGATTTCAGTCTTTCTGCTTTAAAATTTCTCGTTTAATTCAATGTTACTTGCTGATTTTTTTTTCTTTATTAAGAAATATTCCAGTTTTGTTTTTCTTTTTTTGCCAAAATGTTTCAAACAAAACATACATGCTTTCTTGGCAGTGTGTGTTTGTTTGTTTGTTTGTGTGTTTGTTTGTTTATCTTATCTATTGGGATTAATCCTAAAAAAAAAAAAAAAAAAAAAAAGCCAATTGTGTAAGAAAAATATTTTTTAAACAGTTTTGCATAAAATAATTTATTTTAAAAAATTAAAGTAAATTTATAATTAAAGTGCCCCTATTATGTATTTTTGAAAACAATCTTTCATGCAGTGTGTAACACAGCTCTAAGTGAATGAAAACATCCTACAAAGTTTTAAATCTGAAAGTGCACCGTGTATAAAGTTATTGTCTCTCAAAAGAAAGAGTTGACTCTGAATCATTGAAACAAGTTGTTTTTAAAATGAATCCCAAGCCCTTTCATGTTGACATCAACATGAAACATTAGCATATTGCCCGCCCACTTGTTGGTCTTTTCGCATTGGTCTGAATGAAAATGCAAATTCATTCTTTGCCACTAGGTGCTGCTTTTGGAGCAGTAAAAATAGCAGTTTCCTCGGTAACGCTGTACACAAAGCCGCACTGCGCTCACAAATGCTGCTTTATGAGGCATTACAGGCATGATGAAATCGAAATGAGACCCATCGGACCAATCGCTGCAGATTAGCGTCACGCAAAGGAGGGGTTTGGAAAAATGAATCGTTGAGCGAATATTTTGGAAGTCATTGAGCAAGTAAGGTAAAAATAAATTCATATTATAAGACAATGAAAGCGTTTTTTGACCTTGCTTGCATGTCAGCCTGTTGTTGGGGACTCCCAAAACCAAAATATGAACCTTTCATTACCCATAATAGGGGCACTTTAAAGAATAATTGCCAAATGAGTAAGAAAAAAATAATAATAATAATATTATACAGACATTTACACATACAGAAATAGACATTCTCTGAAAATGAGTTTTCAAATTTATAAAAAAATAAAGTGATTTATATTTTTACATACAGGTGTTTCAATGATATTTCTGAAAAAAGGGGCAAAAAATACTAATTAAGACAAAAAGAAAGTACACATTTCCTTATTTTTAAAGGTTCTGCATAACAGGAATGACCCATATGTTGTATGTTGTGTGTAGTTTTATAGTTTTGCACCTCTAATAAGCAGATGTGTTGCATCAGTGAATGAGAGAGAGAGAGAGAGAGAGAGAGAGAGACGGGGTCGTATGAATCTAGGCCATTCGTTAATGGTAGAGTCACCAGTAGGCCACGGCTTCACTCTGCTGCCTATCCAGACATTAAAAAGAATTTCAGATATACTCCATTTCTTTGAGGATGCACTTCCTTTGAGATGGGGTTCCTTTTGAGCATATCCAAAGTGTTTTTCTGGTACACGGACCACTCCACAATAATTTGAGCCACAGTACACAGATATGCGTACTGACCAGAATCAGTAGTTTGAAAGTGAACCTCAGACCTTTTTAATACCAGATCGACATCAGTCAATGGTAAACTGGCACAGTTTGAACTGTAATGATTGTTGTTTGGCTAATATTGCTATTTTGAGCAAAACAGAGTTGTTTAAAAGAAACATCAAAGAAAATTTGAAACATTTTATACGTTTCTTATCACTAACAGTATTGAACATTTCTCAGTATTGTGACAGTAGCTCAACTGTTTTCAGAAAAGTGTACACTAAAAATTTTTTTGAAATGAAGATTATTGGATAAAATCATTTGTCTTTCTACTTTCTACGGTATTACTTACCGTTTCTTTGTAATTGTTTGAGAAATCTACTAGAAGTTGCTGGGTGAAATTTGTTTCCTAGTTTTATTTTTTATTTTTTCCAAGTAAATCCTACTTAATATTTTTCAGTGTAGATTTTCAAGTGGCATCAAATGCAAAATGTCACATTGTTTTTCTCAAAAGTCTCTCTTATGTGGCATTGGGAAATCTGTTCCATTTTAGTGAATTGGTTCGTTTGGAAAATTATTCACTGAATCATTTGAGTCACTGAACAGACATCTTTGCGAAATATTTAGTTAAACGCTACTGTTTGTCACGCTTTACATTCATTTCCATTCAAGTGAGTTTATATTAATGAGACTTTTAGTATTTTTAGTTGCAGTTTGTGTACATTTCCCAGTTGCTGTCACTGTTTTTGAGACTTTTGTGCCAGATAAATATGAATGTGAAAATTGAATACTTCATCTGATGGTTATAAAATAAGATATCAGTGTAGCTTGCTGGTTTGCTTGTAGCGTAGCAGACTGCATTTTTAAAAGTGTCACTCATTTTACGAGTAGCTTGCAAAGCTCCCCTTTCAAAATCACTTCCCCGACGCTGCTTCTTTTAGCAACTGAGCATCTGACGCTAATTCATCAGCATATTCTTTAGTGATGCCATCATGCGTGCATCAGGCAAATGCGACTCGCTCGTGCTGAATATCTGCCTCTTCCTCCGCAGCATGCGCCGCTAACTGCGCCATATTGCGGAGAGGCAGGCAGCCCATCACGGACGTAACTTTGATTGACAGTAAGTGTGCATATGTGTCCAATCTGCTCATCGGGATACGTGCTATCGTCATGATCTTTATTTATGTGTTCTGCTGTCGGCACAGTGCGAGCTAACTGCCCATTCCACACTAAATTAATTAGTTTGGCAGCCAGCCTGTGATGGAAAATTGGATCCAATATGGTATTTCCAGGGTGTTTCAATGTGGCATTCACTGGAGGGTGAGACAGACTTCAGATATGTGGGTCACACGGATTACACATCTACATTTTTGGATTTTTAAACGCATTGCAGAACATTCTCTACATGCATCCATATTATTTCATCCATGCGATTAACAAACACAGACGTCCTTTTCTAAAAACAACAGTCGTAACCTTGCAAGCACGCGGCGGCTTTGAGCGAACACCTATCCTGGCAGGGGTTCAAACTTGTGTTCCTCTTGAAAGGTTTTATCCAAATAAATAAATAAATCAACATCCTGGGAGAAAGGGAAAAGAGAGCGAGGGAGAAAAAAGGGACTACGGAAGTGCTTCCACCCCGCGTTGTTGTGCGTAAAATAAATCCTTTGTAGTGCATGCTCTTCTAATAACACGTCGGCTAATTAATAAGTTCTACACAATTATAAATTAACTTCGGATCAGGACTCCGGCTTTGCATATGATTTCCTATAATCGCTAAAGCTACTGCGAAAACATGTCTCATATCAAGCGTAACTTTCTTATTTAACACAGACAGACCGGGTTCTCATCGGGTTTAAACGTACAGCAAATTATCTCTGCTGGGACCTGGAGCGAAAGCCAAAAATCACAGCAGTAATTTTTTTTTAATTTGAAATAGCATCCTTAATCGTCATTTTTGGATTTTTTTTTTTTTTTTTGCGCTCTCCGAGTGAGCTTTGATGGAATTAATCTTAATATTTTAATATTATTACAGCAGTAAGAAATGAGGGGAGCTGTCACTAATTCAACTCGGAAAAGCAGGCCTCGGCGTGTAGGAAATGATCATAGGTGGCTCTGCATGCAGCTCGTTTCCTGGCACCTCGGTGGTGGAGAGACGCTGGATCCATAATCAAACTCCTCCGTAATTAAAGGTGTAGAGAAAGCAGACGAGAGCGGCATGACATATCGCCTGACTCCTCAAATTCCTCTGTGGCTTTTCAAAGGATACTCCTTTAATATGGAGATTATGCTTATGTACTTGTCTTCACTTGAAAGGCGTTTTCCTAATTTACTTATTAATGACATGTAAATCTATTTATACTGAGGGCCTCAACTTTGAGAAAACACGCCCGTCCCGTTCGCTGTAAAATCCGCCGGTTTGAAAACACAGGGGGAGGGAGGGAAGGAGGGGTAGATGGGCCCGGCCTCCCATTCTTGTTCTGTTAAAAATTTATACAGTCCATGTTAAATTTATTAATATTGCTTGCTGTCATTCACTTTGCTGCACTCTAACTGAAATGCGACTTGACAGCAAGCACATTAAAGATGTATGTCATTGTATTCAACGAAGATTAATGAAGCTCTGTAAAAGTAGCTGTATAGGAGAGACGGCGAGAGTGATCAGAATTTGAATTCGCTGAATTAAACAAGGCCTAGCGCCGCACAGTTTAACACGCTTGTGGGATTTTTGCGCAGTGAGGAGGTTTCGGGATCGACAGAACTAATGGTATGTTCAACTGTAAAAACGTGGTAAAGATAATAGCTCTGCTCTAAAATCTAGTCAGCTGGCGTTTCACGTACATGTAGGCAGCTTATTTCTAAGGCCTTCAAGCTTGTGTGTAAACACAAATGCAAATGCTTGGCCAGTGAATTTAATTGGATGTGTTTTCATTCAGGCATCTGACTTTAAATTTGAACTTGCTCAGCAAGATTCAAACTGTTGCTCCTTCAAAACAGCTATTGATCTGGAAGGGTAAACTGGTCATAGAAGACATGTTATTAATATATATTATAGTGCCTCTTGTGGAAATGTTGAGAATGCAATGCATAGGCCTACTTGGAACTCTGACATCTCTCATATGAACCCACAATTGTTTATAGTAAAGTTTGTTTTTTTTTTTTTCTTTTTTTTTTTTTTTTTTTTTTTTTGGTAGCATGTTGCTAAGCACAGTAAGTATATACAATAGTCAATTCAGTCAACAGTCAACTTGTAATTTGATTTTAATTTTTATTTTAGTATTATTTATATACTATTTATTAATGTTTTGAACTGGTTTTTATTCTTAAATTTTCAGTTTTCATTTTAATTTAAATTTAAGTAAATTTTGTCATGTGCTTTTTTGTCATTGAGATATTAGAATTTTTATTGATATTTTACTTTTTTATTTTTATATTTTCCATTTGAATTCAAGTTACTTTAAGTTTTAGTAGTTTAGTAGTCATTTTTAGTAGTTTTTGTTTTTATATATGTATATATAGTTCTTATTATTTTTATTTAAATTTTAGTTTATTTTTGTACTACAAATTAAACTACATTAAATGTTGCCTTCACAAATAGTTGAAATAAATGATTTTTTGTTTGTTTGTTAAATATTTAATTTCAGTTAAATATTTATTTTATTTCAAGTAACAATTTTTATTGTATTATTGCTTGTTATTGTTAATTTCAATTGTTTGTTTGTTTTTTAAGGGTTTTTTTAGTTTTTAGTAATTTTAGTACTTGTTGATTTAGTTGCCAAGTCAACATTTCTAATTTTCTGGTTCATTTGATATACTAGAAACAGAGAGTTAAGGCAAATGCATTGCATTATAGGAAACAAAATTTGTAGAGTGTAATAGGTCAGGTATTTCATGCCATTTCATTTTTATGTTAGTACTGAAAGTTCACATACTGCACAGAGTATATAAAAAATAGTGTGAGTAAATATGTTAGTCTGCTGTTCTGGAAACAGCCCTTGTCTTATTAATTTTCTTATGGCTCATAGACATGAACATTGACATTAATAGAAATAGACATTCATTTTCTTCTGGCTCTCATAGACATGAATGACACCTAGACTTTTCTTAATCTGTAAAAATCAAGCATGTCAGGGAAATGGTGCAAGTACATCCTGCAGGAATGAGCTGTAGAGTATCTTTCACTAGAGACAGGACATCTCCATCGCTGTTTCTCCAGCAGTCTGAGTATGTTCAGAGCTGTGGTGCTGTAGTGTTGTAGATGAGTGGCTCTCTCTCAAACACGCTCACGTTGAGCTCTACCACTCCTCTTTCCCCAGGCGCTCCGTGTGCTGATGTCATTTCCCCTGCAGCTGGGATGAGAAATTCACATCAGTACTCGGGTGAAGTCCTTATGAAACCATGTTCATATCTCTGCCGCTCACCGTCCTGCATGCAGCTAGATGTTAATAAACAGAGGATGGCTGGGATAGATTTCACAAAGAATTCAGATCTGCTGTAGACCGAATGTCAGCTGGTTAACATGCACTCTTTAGTCCCTGTAACTAGACTAACTACATCTATCTATCTATCTATCTATCTATCTATCTATCTATCTGTCTATCTGTCTATCTATCTATCTGTCTATCTATCTATCTGTCTATCTATCTATCTGTCTGTCTGTCTGTCTAGCAAATATTAAAAAAAAAAAAAAAAAATAGCAAATATTTTATTTAATTATAGTTTGTTTTCCCAGTTTTTAGAGGCACTTCAAAGCATGAAATAGCTTATATTTTGTATCGCTTTTATGCCTTTGAGTGAAATAGTCCATTTTTACAGTTTTTCTCAATTGCTTTGGCTCAATTCTCGAATGAATTTATTTATTTATTTTTTTTGAAACAATAAGTTCAGATCTCTGAACAATTAGCTTCTTGTTCACATCAGATTGGAATTTCTTATTGATTTGAGCAAATTGCAAATGCTTTGGCACATGTGTGCAAACAGTAAGTACAATTGTCTGCAGTTTGCACAACAACTAATTGCATATGGCTTGTTGATCAAAACTGATGAGTTGATTCTCACTTAAACTGTCACACTCTTCACAACTTCTCAATCATTTTTCATCGTGTAAGCCATCACATTCAAAACGATCCATTCAATTATGAAAAATTGGTATACACGCATGTATATTCCATAAATATCTGACATTGACATTGTAATGTCTGCTAAATTGGCAAATGACCTCTAATTGCAATACAATTTGAATCAACCATTCAACCATTTAACCAATCAAGTTTGGGAGCATATATATGTAGATTGCCCACAGCACAATCACTACCATTTTTTGAGAATGGAGGACTTCCACAACCCTGAACTGCAGCAACATGCTCGTGGAAGAGCAATTGGAAGACGTGTAAGAATACGTGGTGGTGGTGGTGGTGTTAGAGGAAAACATAATAGAGGAAGAGGTGGAAATAGAAGAGTCAGAGTCTCTGATGAAATCAGAGCCACACTTGTGGATCATGTCATAAATCGTGGTTTTACAATGGAAGAGGCTGGTCGAAGAGTACAGCCTAATGTGAACAGGTCCACAGTGTCATCAATTGTGCAAACCTTTCGTAGGGAAAACAGGTAAATGCCATTTGAGAGGAATAGTGAAAGAGTGAAGGAGCTGCGGTACCAGTATGTCCAGGTAAACTATTGGTGTGCACTTAGTGAGTTTTACTGTACTTCTAAGATGCCTGTATTACTTGAAGTTTTAGAAACCCATAAGAAGAGAAAACATTTACTGAACTCTAGAATAAAAATTAACTTTATTTTGTTTCTGTGTTTCTTCATAGAGAATCATGGAGTTAGAAGGACATGAAACAACCCACATTCTTGTTTTTGTGGACGAGGCTGGGTTCAATCTGTCCAAAGGCCGGAGACGTGGTCGCAATCTCATTGGACACCGAGCCACAATTGACACACCAGGCCAATGTGGGGCCAATATTACAATGTGTGCTGCCATTTCAGAGAATATGTGTGCTCACACCATTCCACCCAACTTCTCCTGGCCTTCCTAAACACACTTTACAGAGACCTGATTCCAGAACAAGAAAGAGGTTTAGTTAGACCAGATTTGCCTAATTATGTTGTTGTCTGGGATAATGTCAGCTTCCACCGAACCAACATTGTTAAGGACTGGTTTGCTGCACATGAAAGGATAACAGTGGAGTTCCTTCCACCATACTCTCCATTCCTAAATCCAATAGAAGAGTTTTTTTCAGCATGGAGGTGGAAAGTATATGATCATAGACCACAAGATCAGATGTCTCTGTTGGATGCCATGAATGCTGCATGTGAGGACATCACAGCTGATCATTGCAGGGGATGTGTGCGGCATTCAAGGAGATTTTTTTCCCCGGTGCATGGCAATGGAAAACATCAGATGTGATGTTGATGAAAATCTTTGGCCTGACCAACAAGAGCGACAGGATGTCCACCAAGAATAATTTTTTTCATGGATGTTATTTTGTAGTTGTTTTGTATTTTTGTGTATTTGTGGTAACATAAGAAATATGAAATGATTGGACAAGCAAGATTTCACTTTACATGTAATACATTCGTACAAAAATAAATGTACTTTATAAATACAAATTTTCATATACTTTTTTTTTTTTTTTCTATGTACTATTGACTCTTCTCAACAAATGTCAGATATTTTTTTTTTTTTTTTTTTTTAATAAAACCTTAATTTCCATGGTTGACTGTCATGGTGAAAAAAACAACTAAACATTTTGACCAGTGTGGCTCACACAATGACAAAAATACTTTATATTTTGGTGGCCTTGGCCAAATTACTGACACGATAATTAGGTTTTGAAGCATGAATGAAATGTTTTGGGTGAGTAACTACATTATGCAGACGTGCAATAAAGTTCTGAAGTTCCAGCAAACAGTTGTGACATTTGCACTCTCAGTTTAGCGAATGTTAAGACTTGTGTTAATGTGCCAAAGCAATTGAGAAAAACTGTAATTACCATTAAATTACTTTCATCAATATTTTTCTGTATTGAACTGCATGGAAGCCCGTTTCTGCCTTTGGATGTTAAATAATAATAATAATAATAATAATAATAATAATAATAAAGAAAATAAATTTTAAAAAAAATTAAAAGGGTAATTGCATGATTTTATCTCACAATTTGGATTTTTTTAAATTATTATTTATATTTTCTTGTAATTCTTAGTTTATATCGCACAGTTTTGACTTGTTTTTTTGCAATTCTGGGGGAAAGTCTGAATTGTGAGAAAAAAAGTCAAAACTGTGACATATAAACTTACAACTGCGAGATATAAACTTGCAATTAAGAGAAAAAAAAAACAATTCATATTGTAAAACAAACTCACAATTGTGAATTGTGGAATAAAAAGACAATTATTTTTTTTTTTTTTCTTTTTTTTTTTTTTTTTTCATTCTGTACCAGAAAAATAAAACA
Organism: Tor tambroides; assembly: GCA_021397915.2. Taxonomy (NCBI): domain Eukaryota; kingdom Metazoa; phylum Chordata; class Actinopteri; order Cypriniformes; family Cyprinidae; genus Tor; species Tor tambroides. The sequence goes on along the minus strand of JAFVLL020005700.1, from coordinate 118,572 downwards.
GAATTGTTAGATCTAAATTTGGAATTCTGAAAAAATTTCTCTCTCTCTCTCTCTCTCTCTCTCTCTCTATATATATATATAACTCAATAACTCATTTTATTTTATTATATTTTATAATATATTTTATTATATTAATGCAACAACTCATCCTGTGTTAACAGCCCCTTAGAAATTGCAGTATATGTTGCTGCCTACCTTGGAAAAGGGTTGGAGAGAAGGAAAAAGAAGAGAGAGAGAAAGAAAAGCCCTTTGGGAAGCAATAAAATGATTCTTCTGGCGTGCACTCCCTCAAATCATTAAACTCAAAGATTAAACACCCTCCCTACAAACAGCTGATTGTGTTTTTGCAATTAAGATTGCACTAGAAAATCAAAACAAAGCAACATTTGCTGTTTACTCAGCACAGCGAGTAAAACACACCAGCATATTTTCATACGAGAAAATACAAAAAAAGTATTTACAAAGCTAATTTGGTCTAACGGGAAGCAGCGTGAAGCGAGATGACCAGTGTGAAGAAAGAGGGAGAGAGAGATGGTGAGAAAGAGGTAGAGATCTTCAGGGCAAGAGGGCCACTCTTTCCCCAGTGCAGATGCATAATGCAAAGTTAGTGTTTCTAAGACGTTTCCTCCAGATAGATGGATCTGATAGATCTAAAGCAAAGGCAGTTAAACAGCTGGGCACCGTGGGCCGCGGTGTACAGTGAGAATATCACCACGGATAGAGGGGTGAACATGTGAAGGAAAGTAAATTTAACCCAGGTGAGCATCCATTTCAGGTCTTTAAACTCGAACGGCACTGAAGATGCATTTAGCGCAGCAAAATTAATGCTTTTTATTAAACCTGAGTCTGCATTAACGGCATGAAACATGAAAAAGTGGGCGTTACGCACCAGAATGGAGGTGAAGAAAGAATTCATGATGTCAGTTGAAAAGAAGAGTCAAATATTCAATTTTGATGAAAGATTGAGAGGCTTGATGTTTTTCCTTAAAAATAGATTACCATTATATTTCAAATGCAATTGCACAACAAGAACGTCAAAGGAAATTCCGAGTGTTGGCTAAGGAAAGTGGCATGTTTTCTCTGGGAAGCGTGGTTGAGTTTGGCTTTAGAGCATTCGAAATACTTTGTGGTCAGTCTGAGGAAACATTAATCACTGTATTTTTCTGTTTCTGATCTGAAAATGCGGCTGCTAAATGCTCGGTTCCCTTGGAAGCCAATAAATTAAATATTAGTAAACTACATATTTAAATTCCTTCCCCAGGCAGTTTTTTTTTTTTTTTTCCCCAGCATGTTTTGCTATTCTTGTGTACTATAATATTCACCATCCCATTTTCAAACTAATGGCTTGTTACAGCTTGGTTTTGCATTCCATTTGCTTTTCCTCCAGATTTCTTTATAAAACAAATTGCAGTGGAACTCTAAAGGGAGAAGAGAAAGGAAATTGAAACTTTCTGAGGAACACGTCATTTTGTGAACATTCACCCTTAAGCGATCAGGAACGCCGGAATAATTTTAGTGTTTACTGAGGCACGTAGCCGTCTGCGCGCATGGCTGGTATTAGAGGAGAAAACCATTGACTTCCACCTCAAATCTCTCATTTGATTATTTGATTTGAATGTGGCTATGCATTTTTTATCTCAAATGTGAATAATTATTTGTCTAAAAAATATTTATATTTGGTTTAAGCATTCATTCATGTCATATCCTAAAAGCTGCAGACCATTATAGGATTTACAGTAGCTAAAACACATTTATAATTTATGAATGTAAACAAACTTCGTCTTTAATTATATGTATTGGAATCATTGAGAAATTATTAATAACTTTCTAAGCTCATAAGATGGCTCATGCAAATAGGGGCAAATCATTTCAGTGAGAAGAGACGTTTTAGGCCAAAGACTCGCTTGAAAGAGAGTGGTTTTTGTGTCCTAAAAAAGACCTTTTTAGTCGTGAAGGGAAAGTCGTTCTGGCATCAACTGTTATCAAATCTATTTAAAAGGAACATCAATTTATATTTGTCATAGTCGTATGAGCCTTTTGTAATTTTGTAGTTAAATTAACAACGATTATTAACTTCCAGTTATCACCTAAGTAAATAAATATTTTGTACTTCTTACATTGTTTCTGTTTTTCTACTTCAAACTACAGTTATATTTTTTTATTTCCAAATTCTTTATTTTATTCTGAGGTGAAATATGACCTGGACATGATCTTGACAGGTTTCAATCATTCATCAATGATTAAATATATAAAGTCCAAATCTAGCATTTTATTGATTTTAGTCCCTTAATACTACAGATATATACCTTTCTGTGCTTCTTTCCTGGAGTGAAAATATAAAATATTTTATATGAATCATCAATGGACAATACATTCTTTCCAAATGTTTCAGAAGGAGAAAGGGAAGGACTCAGCAGTGTCAGTGTGAAAGCATGTGAGCTGAGTATCGGCACAAGGGAATTTGCGAATCTGTAGTGAACTTTCAAATCAATTCTATGCATTAGTTATTATCAGCGGCTTTGATAGACACCAGACTTCACCAGACGTCTGCTCATTACTGTCTGACCAAATCTACAGAGAGTCAGAGAACGAGAGCAATTGTCTCGCAGGTGAAGAGGTGAGGCGGCAGTAATTATGGTTTTTGTGCTCAGTTCAGATCAGTTCAAATAAGAATGAAAATTTGACTTATAAAAACATTCTTTATAATATCATGCTATAATGTTTATTATTACTGTGGATTTCCTATTACACTCAACATGATGATGTTAACCTTAAAATATACCCAGATCATAATAATGCCATGGTATTTATTAAATTAGCTTTAAGTACAGTTTTCTAATATTTTATTAATGTGATATTTTATTATTCTGATTATTTTATTTTATATTATTATATTTTATACATTTGTTTTGCAAAGTAAAATAAACCAGTAACATCCATCAATAACATCCAGAGTATTCATGTGATTTATGTTTAATTTGATACTTGTGTTATAAATGTGTTTTTATTTATTTATTTATTTATTTTATTAATTTGGTTTGCAAAGTAAAAAACAAACAAACAAAAAACTTTGGCATCCAGGAGTATTAATGTGTTTTTCATTTAATATTTAATTCTCTGTTATAAATGTGATGGGATTTTTAGGAGATTATTCTTTATTTATATTATATTATATTTTATTTTATTTTATTTTATTTTATTCATTTGGTTTACAAAGTATTATAAATATGTTGTAAGTATTATAAATCTGTTATAAATGTGTTGTAATTTTTAGGAGATGATTTTATTTTATTTTATTTTATTTTGTGTATGTGTGTGTGTGTGTGTTTTGTGAAGTGAAATTAACCTGTGGCATCCAGGAATATTTATTTTATTTTTATTTTTTGTTTTGTTTTGTTTTGTTTTCCAAAGTGACTTGTGGCATCCAGGATAGCCGGTAGTCAATCACCTATATACCACTAGTCAATCGCCTAACTATATTTGTGTAATAACTGAAGTTGTAATGACTAATAATGCTGAACACCATGATTGTCCATTTCATGCTCCGAACAATCTGACAAATCTGAGTTTATTTAACGTCAGGTGAAACACCAGTGTCTACTAATGTCTAATGAAATTTTAGCCTAAAAATTTAGTCAGAAGACAAAGGTACTTTTGAATGGTGATCAGTGAGGAAATACTTGTTTTGCCCCAACAATGGTGTAGTTAGCATACAGAACCAATGGGACTAACTAGACATTCTAACCGGTTCAACCAACGAATCATGGTTCCATTGGCCTAAATAAACGTCTTAAGTCACTATACATTCTGATGTTGTTACATGAAGCTCAAACAAATTCACACTAAACTGAATCCAAAAAGAGTTTTAAAAAATCAAGCGATCTGACTCCGCCGTGAGGGGAAACGGCACACATCGCCACAATTAGTTATGCAAATGTCTAGCTGTGATTTCCAAAAGTTTCCTTTCATTACGTGACAGGAGATGGCAGAGTATTAACGAGGAGTGAGATATCCTCCAAGACGCCAGCATTATCTTCCAGGACAGAGGGCGCAAATTCCCTCTCTCAGGTGGATGATTAAAATCAATTAAATCACTCCAGCGATGTCAGCCTAGGGATTCTTCTGACGAATGAAATTATGCTAAGAAAAAGGAGGGAGCGCGAGAGCTAGAGAAACGCTCGCGCTCTCCCCAGGCCTGTCTCAGCATCACTCTCCCCCACAAATGAGATTAAAATGTGCAGCGCAGGGATTTCAAAGGGATATTTTCCATAAGAACATGAAAAGTCCTCAGAAGCCAGTGTAAAGAGACCTGAAAGCCTCTAGCGGGAAGCCCTGTCAGCCAACCCCCATCTCACGCCGCCGCTGCCAAAAGTTACGCGAACACGCTCTCGTCCTCCCTCTCGCAGCTTGTTAAGATAGAAATAAACACGAACCCACCCGACTCAACAAACATTACCATATCCACCTCTGTCTGAGTCAAACATCCGTGACATGGAACCAAACAGGGCCGTGTTGAGGCCGCTTCTTCCCCGTGTGTTGTTGACAGTCGTCTGATTTCCCTCCGTCACTCGCGCTGTTGTTCTGTTCGTCCAGGACGCCTCCGTCGATGTCATTTGAGGAACACAAGCACGAGCTGAAACGCTGTGTCAGTGCAACTGTTGTTTCTGCTCGACAAGCAGAGATTAAAGTCAACAGAGAGGAAATGAACCCTGTTTACATTCCTGGTCATATTGTGCATGATTCAGCATTGCAGATTAGTGCAGATTTAAAGGGATAGTTCACCCAAAAATTAAAATTCTGTCGTTAATTACACACCCTTATGTCTTGTGAATGGCGGCGGACGGTGGCAAGAAAGAGAGGAATATGTTTGCATTTAAAAGGTATTCTCATAGCTTCATAAAATTCTGGTTGAACCCCTGTTGTCACATGGAGAGTTTTAAAGATGTCCTTACTGCGTTTCTGGGCCTAGGAATCTTTCAGTTGCATTGCTGTCTATGCAGGGTCAGAAAGCTCTCGGATTTCATCAAAATATATCTTAATTTGTGACCCTTGACCACAAAACCAGTCATAAGTAGCACAGGTATATTTGTAGCAATAGCCAATAATACATTGTATGGGTCAAAATGATCAATTTTTCTTTTATGCAAAAAAATCATTAGGATACTAAGTATATTAAGGATATTAATCATGTTCCATGAAGATATTTTGTAAATTTCCTACCGAAAATATATCAAAGCTTAAATTTGATTAGTGATATGCATTGCTAAGGACTTCATTTGGACAAATTTAAAGCGATTTTCTCAATATTTAGATTTTTTTTGTAGCCTTAGATTCCAGATTTTCAAATAGTTGTATTGCTGTCAAACGATTAATCATGATTATTCGCATACAAAATAAAAGTTTTTGTTTGCATAATATATGTGTTCTGTGTATATTTATTATGTATATATAAATACACATACATACAGTATATATTTTGAAAATATTTATGTCGACATTAATATTCATATAATTTATATTGTAAATAAATATATTTAATATATAAACAACCAATTTTTCTGAAATATATACATGCATGTGTGTATTTATATATACATAATAAATATACACAGCACACACGCATATATTATGTAAACAAAAACTTTTATTTTGGATGTGATTAATCGTGATTAATCATTTGACAGCACTAAATCTCGGCCAAATATTGTCCTATCCTAACAAACCATACATCAATGGAAAGCTTATTTATTCAGCTGTCACATGATGTAAAAATCTAAATTTCAAAAAATTGACCCTTTTGACTGGTTTTGTGGTCCAGGGTCATATCCCTTATGTTGTGTTCTGATTATTTCGACTAAAACTTACTGACTTTGCTCACACAGGGAATAACAACTTCCCAAAAAACTTTTTTACTTCTTTCCCCACCTTGTTACACTTGTTGTCTTCCCAGTCAAAAATGGCTGGCCTTTTAAAATTTGCCTGTAAATCTCTCATTATGCTATATTATCACCAAAACTTGGATTCAGTCTTTTTGTTAACTTGTTTTTGTTAATTAGCACAGGCTTTGTATTTCTTTTTGGAACTGTTTGATCGTAGGCCTCATTGATCTGAGTTTATGCATCTCAGTATTTGAGTGAAAAAAAAGCATTATTTGATGATAATTTTGGCAGTGTTCACTTAAAAATCAGCTCAATGAGGCCTATGATCAGTCATAATGAGAGATTTACAAGCAGTTTTTAAAAGGCCGTTGTTACAAATCCCTACATTTTTCAACCACTCCACTTCAGCTACCTGCCTCCATTCAGTGGCCACTTTTAGGATCCAATTAGTTATCATTTGATAAAGTTAAATGCCCTACTTTTTTTTCTTATTACCCAGTTTTACTTGGAAATATGTCTGATTGTGTAAGTAAAATGGGTTTTTGGGCCTCAAGGTCAACATGAAATGGCATTTCACGAAGTTGCAATATAATGAAGCTAGTGGCAGATCTTTCTTTCCATATTGTGATGTACACTTGCTTCTATTTTTAGGTTGTGTTTTGGATAAAAGCAGATCTTAATGCGAGCTTGAGGCTGATTTTGTAAGGAAGAGATGGGGTTTAAGAAGATTTCATGATTGGAGAAGTCACCAGAGAGAAGTTGTTTCACCAAAAGATTGAGTTATTACATTTTGGGTCAAATTTTAATCAGATGAATTTAGAAAATAGATACATTTCCATTTAATTTCAACATACACTATGCAAGTTCATATTGTTTTCTTTCTCCATCTTTTAGCAAATTCTGATATGCTTTAACTGGCAAAATTGACTCTAAGGATTCAAATCTGTTGCAGCCTTGCCACAGATCACACTTTTAATTCTACGTTGATTTGTTCAAAGGCAAAGCGTCACTATTATTATTGCTCATCAAACTTTTTGGCAAGTAATTCATCCCACGTTTGTGCATGTTGAAGAGAGGCATTCAGACTTCCCATTTTTGCCCAGCAAATGGAAAAATTCCATGCATCTTGTTTGTAAAGTCCTGAGGATGGTCTTTTCTGACTTAGGCTGTTTAACAACTGCAAAGCAATGCACTAAAACCCCTAAGTAAATCTTAGCAACACTGATTTTTCCTGGCAAATGGACAAATTCCATGCTCTTGCAAGAGACAGTAGAGGTTTCTAGGATCCTGAGGATGCTACTGCTACTACTGTTACTGCTAACCAGTAAGCAATGCACTAAAACCATTCAGAACATCTTTGCAACCACATAGCAACACCTTGACAACCACCCACAACAATTTTGCACGTTCAAGCAGCCCTCGGGAAATGTAAAAATCGACTCGTCACACGTATTATTTGAGTTAAAGCTTTGGTAAAGCAGCACGTGCAGCATGGCCGCTGAGATTTATAGACTGTTAGTTTAAATTGGCAGAAGGCAGTAAGACAGCGCCGTCATTTACGGCGAGGAAGAGAGAAGAAGAGCACGTGCCGGGGTCTGTTTCTCAGCAGGCGCGGGAATCTTTGCCCTCCTGGAATAATGTAATATATGATGTTCTGTAGAGTGCACTGAGTGATCACATTTGGACGTAGAAAGATGATAAATGTATGTTGAAACAATGTAAAACTGTCTGAACAGGGTATTGTCAGGGATTTCTGCCTGCCGCGCTTCTGCAATAACCGCCCAGATCCCTCTTTGAGCTGTTCAGATCTATTTAATGCCTTATTATCTGAAAAATATACAGCACGTATTGCCTCAAACTCTGGCAGGCCTTTGTCTCCTGACAAATTTACCTATTCTCCAATTCTGGTGATGCGTTTCAGGAGCGAGCCTCTGTCAATCCCAGTTAAAGACAGCATCCCCATCTTTCGGCGGCGCAAAGCTTTTGATATAGAGCTGGGCCGTAAAGCTTGAAAGAGAAGAAATATATTCAGGTACCCACGCTCGCCTAGAAAAGCCTGTCTGAGAAATGGTGTATTGAAATGCCTAATTAACTGACGGCGTCCAGTCAATTCGCTTTGCTAAACCTGCAGATCACCTCAGCTGAGGGGCCATCCCTGGGGCTCGTTTGACATGCACACTTTTTACGGCCCCTAAGAATGATTCTAGCAGGCTAGGCTTTGTGCCGGATGGAATCACCCCACCTCCGATAAGTCCATGTATCTTCTTTTATTGGAGTATGAAGGGGAATGCCAATGAAATTTTTATTCCGGCTGAATTTGAGACGGACAGTGCGAGCTCCCGCGGGGTGGGCGGAATGCGGCCCAGACACGAGCGGCGCGGGCAAACCGATCCGCAAAAACGGCAAGGGACGAATCAAAGGAGGAGGGAGATGTTCCGTTTCTCTGTTTCCTCTGCCATTGGGAGCTGTTACTCTTGTATTGTGAGGAGTTTTGCTTCGCCCGCTGTTTCGGACAAACAAAAGCAACTGACAACTTTTCTACCTTTCTGTTTGTGTTATTTATTTATTTTCTACTATTTATATCTGTTTTGTTACTTTGATTTGTTGCAAATTAGAACACATAGACAGATTTGCATGCATATTTTTGCAACATTTATTTATTTGTTTATTTAATGTTTAAGTTTTCTAATATTTGCAGTATATCTTATTTTTTTATTACTTTTTATTACATTTATTTATTTGTTTGTTTTTTGTTTTTATTTGTTTTTATGCTTAATTTTTCTACTGTTTATACTGTATCTCTTTTTTTATCTCATCCATTTCTATTTCACATTTTTGCTTATTTATTTAATGTTTGATTTTCTAATATTTATATCCCTTATTATCATTTTTTAAATATCTATTCAATATTTTTGCAGCATTTACTTGTTTGTTTTATGCTTAAATTTGCTATTTTTTATCTCTTTTTTATGTCTTTTATCAGTTTCTATTCCACATTTTTGCATTTATTTATTTGTTTAAGTTTTCTAATATTTATATCCCTTTTTATCATTTTTTTCTATTCCATATATTTTGCAACCTTTTAATTAGTTTGTTAGTTAAATAACTTATGTTATGCTTATATTTTCTACTATTTCTATACCTGAAAAAGTTTTTACGATTTTGAAATTGTTGTAATTTTTTTTTTTTTTTTTTTACTTTTTAAACTTTATATTAATAGGCCATTTATGTTCCATATTTTTTAAACATTTTTTTGTTCATTTTAGTTTTTAATTCTACAAAAAGCTTATGTTTTCTAATATTTCTATCCCTTTAAATATGAAAAAATAGTCAAATAAATCATAGACACTTTAATTGAGGAACGTCTGAAATATGAATTGAAAAGGCAAATATAGGAAAAGATGAGTGTTTTGACCCATGTAAGTGTTTCAGGTTAATAAGGATATTTTTTCCAGCTTTATCTGCTGTATTCTTTTTCGTAACTGACAGCTTTCATTTTATATATCTGAGTGCAGATTTGATTATTACTTAAACCTGTCACCTTAAATTATCATTTTAATAGTAACATCAGTATGGCAGAAACATGTCATTAGTCTTAAGAGCAAAGTACGAATCGGGTTTTATTTCTTCCATCTTAAGCAAGGCGACACCACTCCGTTTGCATTCAGCCGGTGATTACATGTCTAATGAAAACTATCTCAGTTGAATTTCCAAACTAAATGCAATTTAAATATCTATTTATCTGTCTTTGAGAGTGGCTTTGAGCTATTAGTTCATGTGAACAGGTCTGGCCTGTTAATTTTCTGCCTCTCCTTGAGCTCAGACGCAGTCGGGGAGGGACGCCGTTCCCCCATCGCCACCCTCAAACTCAGCAGTGGAGATGAATAATGCAGTCCGACCAACCCCCCCCTCACACACACACACACACACACACACACTCACACACGGGCGGCAGGGCCTGGAGCGCCACGGGTTCAAGTGTACGCACTTGAGGGGCACCGCCAGTATCAGCGCACAATTATCTGGTGAATTTGTACACTTTATTACATGAGGTCCACTGGGCAAATAGTGTCACAACACAGAGACTGGCCCTTCAAAAGCATATTTAGCTAATAAGAGCAAATTAATTAGACTAGAAAGAGCTTAGCAGGGGGACACTGGTGGGCAGCGAGCGTGTGTGTTTGATACAACACAGTCATGACATCTGAAATCCAACATTAGACTGATTGAGAAACAGCCACACTCGCAGAAAAAAGAGGTACAAAGTCTGTCACTGGGGTGGTATGCTTTCAAAAGGTACTAATATGTACCATTTAGGTATTAATATGCACCTTTAAGGTACTAATATGCAACTTTCAGAGGTAAATAAGATGTAAAAGTGTATCCTTTTAAAAAGGCACTGTGCCAGTGACAGCTTTTGTAGCTTTCAACTCAGATGTTAAACCTTAAAAGTTATAAAATATATTATATATAAATACATATACATACAAACACATATAAAAGATAGATAGATAGATAGATAGATAGATAGATAGATAGATATAGATAGATTCAGCTTAGTAATATAATATGGCATATTAATGTGGAATTCAGCTTGTGCTATTTTGCAGTGGCTTCTTGTGGCTCATCTAATCAGAATTTAGAGAACTATGTATTTTAGAATCTGCATTTGAGTTCTGTTTATTGTTGCACTGAACTTTCGAACTAAACCTAGTGCTTTCACATTATGCTCAAAACTCTTTGTCAAATGCCAGGCTTTGACATTTGGTATTTGCATTAAAGATGCGTTGTGGTTTTTCTGCATCCACAGGGTCTCGGGGTCTCTTCCTGATGGGTCTGGACTTTACAGCCACTGGGACTTTTGCTTAAAACTCTTAACAAACAGAGGTAAAGATCTGATGGGGGACGCTTGGGGTTTCCAGGCGCCCTCCTGCCTCACCTTCATGCTTTATCATGTGAAAGTCTGCTAACCCCATCACACAAACACACACACAAACACACACACACGCACACCTCCCGTCCTGTCCCATCCCGTCCAGTCTCACTCGCAGGCAGCACAGTCTTAAATCAAAGTGCGGCTGTGTGGCTGATGGCTGTTTGACACGCTGAGCTCTTGTCACTGCTGAGTCAAAGTTGCCGGTCTGGTGTCCTTGTCTTATTCCCTCGTGTACAATCACTTCTTAATCTGTCCACAGGGCACAGATGCCCCCCTCACCGCCGGGACGTGCATACTGAACGCGGCCTCAGCAACTACACGCTCAATGGCATGCTTAGAAACATGCAGTTTGCTACTTATGTTTCCAAAAACTGCTATAACCTGCTTTTTAACCAGGTTTTTTTTTGTCCTTTTAACCAGGATTTGATTAGCTGACTTACAAAAAGTCATGAAAATTAGGTGAATCAGAAATTGAAAAAGATAAAGTTGTTTATATCATGGTTATTTTAGTTAACTAAAACTGAAATTAATACTAAAACCATTTTCATTACTTCAAATAAAATGTTATATAAACTGAAATGATAAATAAATTAAGTATATCATAATTTAACTTTTTTATTTTAATCAGTTGCCAAGGCAGCATTTCTTATTTTAATTTAATGTAATGTCTAATTTAAGTTTAATTTGATGTACTAAAATAACTAAAACTAAAACTGAAATAAAAATTAATAAACTATATGTAGAGATATATAAAATAAACTACTAAAATGAAAAAAACTGCACAAAAATACAAAAACTTTCTTAAATTAAAATAAAAATGAAAAATATAAAAATAAAAACTGATTCAGAATATTAATAAAAACTATAATCTTATTTCAGTTATACTAAATCACACAGTTCCAATTACACAGACTCCAATTTCAAGATAATTTAATTTTTAAAAAATGACCCTGGACCACAAAACCAGTCTTAAGTCACTGGGGTATATTTGTAGCAATAGCCAAAAATACACTGTATGGGTCAAAATTATAGATTTTTCTTTTATGCCAAAAATCATTAGGATATTAAGTAAAGATCATGTTCCATGAAGATATTTTGTAAATTTCTTACCGTAAATATATCGAAACTTCATTTTTGATTAGTAATATGCATTGCTAAGAACTTAATTTGGACAACTTTAAAGGCGATTTTCTCAGTCTTTTGATTTTTTTTGCACCCTCAGATTCCAGATTTTCAAATAGTTGTATCTCGGCCAAATATTGTCCTATCCTAACAAACCATACATCAATAGAGAGCTTAATTATTCAGATGATGTATAAATCTCATATATATATATATATATATATATATATATATATATATATATATATACACAAGTAAATACATGTAAATATTTTCAAAATATATATATATATATATATATATATATATAGATAGATATATAGATATATATATAGATATCTATATATATATATATATATATATATATATATAGATATATATATAGATATCTGTATATATAGATATATATACAGATATACTGTAAGTGTCTCTTTATATACATAATAAATATACACAGTACACACACATATAAAGCCATATAAAAACAAAAAAAATATTTTGGATGTGATTTTGAATTACTTTGAACTACACATTAAACTAAAATTTTCACAATTTACAATTTTTTTAATTCATTTTGTTTTATTTATTTTTATTTTATTTTTATTTATTTATTTTAATTTTTTTGCCTTAACTGTACAATATCACAGAGATGTGAAGAGTGTTCAAGAGTTGCTCTTTGAAGGCAGTTTGTGTGGAAAGAACCATATCTGATATTGTATGACCTGCAGACCCGAGTTCAGAAAACACTTCTCGTACCAATCAAGCAAACCGAACCCAGATCTGCACAGAAGCTCTAGTGACAGTGAGTTCAGTGCCGCTACCGTGTAGCGATAAAGCAAGATCCACTTTCTTACAATTATTCAACGCATCTTGAACGACTTGCGATTAATGGTCTGGCTCTGGAATGTCATTTAATCGATCCTTCTGACTTTGTGACCTTGACTCGTGTTGCAGTGGCTTTGAGAGGGAAGCAGCAGGCCTTAGTCTTCTGCGTGAGTCTCCACTGAAAGATATATCGAGCTAAGGCTGTTTCACATGCATACAGTTTTGCTCCTTTAAAAGAAATGTGGGACAATATAATGTCATTGTCTTGTCAAAGCATGAATTATTCAGCCCCTCTCCGCCACAAAGCTTTCATTTTCCAGCCTTCGCTCTCAAAAACCCCGGAATCGCTTTGCCGTTTCTTCTCCTTTATTCATGACAAACTTGCATCGAAACTTTAAATTAATTATGAAAACAAAAAATATATTTAGTTCCTGCCTGAGAATCCCCCGTACCCTAACAATGCCCTCGGTGCGCCGTTCTGTCACAAAATCAAAATGAAAGACAAATGGAAAGACTGAAGGCAGAGCGTGGAGAGTTCCTCTCCGAAACTTAACCTCATCATCTCAAGAACAAAGGTGACGGAACATCAAAACAAGGACGGGACACGTCGCTGATGTATTTTTCCACTTGATGAGCGAGTAACAAAAGTCTTCTTCTGACTATCAAACATATAGATATATATATTTATTATTATTATTTTCCGTGGGCACGTGCGATCGGAAGTCAGCGGGGAGGAGGGGCGCCGATACATTTTTAATTTGCTCAGCGAGGACGAGGCTCTGCTGCTCAGATGTTTCCTGCGTCTCAAAGCCGACTTCAGCTCAAATCCCACGTGGTCCGAGGAAAACAATCAAAGTGATGAGCAAAATCCGAGCATCCAGTGTGACGCTGTGAAACTCAGGCGCTTTGATGGAGGCAAATGACAGATATTCCCCAACCATTGTGTGATTTCTGTAGCACCTGTGATTCTGATGTAGTCTAGCGTGGACGCAAAGCTTCCCTGAGATGATTGCTTAGATTACATCTTTAAAAAAGTTGTTACATTGTTAGGTTTTAGGCAGAGTATCATGTTACTTTTTCTTAGCACCAAGAAATGAGCTTTCCCTGTTGTCGGTTTGACTGAATCCTCTCTCGTTGATGTTATTCAGTGCATACGTGTTTTAACATAAAGTGTCTTGTCAGCTTTACTCGACAAGTGTTTGTTCAGTGAATGTAAGATTGCTGAATGAAACGTCCAAATTAATAAATACAATACAGTAAATACAATACAATTTATTATTATTTCATTTTATTGTTAAATACAAGTTATAATTATTTTTGAATCAGAGAGGTATTACTTTTTATTTAAATTCATGTAAATGCAGGAAGCCAGAAATGCAAGAAAGTTTAAGTCAGTGAACTCTGACCTGACAATCTTTTTTTTTTTTTTTTTAATCTTTTTATTATGGGTGAACAAAAGAAAAAAAAAAGTATATAAACCATTTTCTCACAATAAGTATTGAAGTGGGTTTTTTTTCACTCTTTGTTTAGATGCTAATAGTTTAAAATGTAAATAATAGTTTTAATATTATTATTATTATTATTATTATTATTATTATTGGTGTTGTTGGTGTTGTTTTGTTGTAAAGCTAATAAAATGTATATTTTTATGATGGATTTCCATAGTTTAAGATCTGGGTCTGGGACAAGGGTAACACTATTAAAATCTATTAAGAATTAATAAATGTAAGTAATTAAAATTAAGTAATTTCCAAGACATTTTCAGTGTGACCTTATATAACTACACTAAAAGTTTAAAAAAGAAAAAGAAAAGAAATTATACTGTATATAAATCATTTTATCACAATGAGTATTGAAGTGTTTTTTTTTTTTTTTTTTTTTTTCACTCTTTGTTTAGATGGTAATACTTTAAAAATGTTAATAATAGTTCTAATAATAATAATAATAATAATAATAGTTATTATTTTATGTATTATTATTATTATTATTATTGGTTTTGTTTTTGTTATAAAGCTAATAAAACTTTAAAATGTATGTTTTTTTATGATGGATTTCTATAGTTTAAGACCAAAAGTCTGAGTCTGGGACAAGGGTAAAACTATTAAAATCTATTAAAAATGAATAAATATAAGTAATTAAAATTAAGTAATTTCCCAGATATTTTCAATGTGACCTTGTATAACTAAAATGGGGAAAAAAAGAAGAAGAGGAAAAAAAAAAAAAACACTGGGACATAAAAGTGCCAGAAGTTGATGAGGCAGACACAGAATTTTGAATCAATCAATCAATCAAATCAAGTGTATTACTTAAAAATGTAAAACTATTCAGTAAAATGAATACATATATAATCTTTCCCAATATATTTTGCCTTTTCTGGTCACTTGCTGTATACTTATTTAGTATTCCCTCCACTTTCACATGTTTTCCATCCCAGACAACCTGTCTCTCCTGCCCAAGTCAGCTTCAAATAATTAGCCTACAGTAATGTAAAGTCCTGTTCTTGAGCGAGGAGCAACTTGAAAGCAGCAAACATGAATCATGTATAGCTTCATTTTAAACTGCTTTGTAGACAAACACACTTGCAAAGTCAGCTTCTGAGAAGAATGCAAATCTCCCTTCTGCTGCCCTAAGCTCGCTTTTAATGTGCTAAAAGCAATGAAGACCGGCCGCCTTAAACGGCTTTTTAAATGTGTCGTTACCTGTCACGCCGGGCCGCTCGTTAGAGCTGAGGTATTTTCTGTTTGCGTGCCTTTTTTTAGCCCTTCCTTTGTCATCCTGAAAAATAAATGACGCAGAGAATGATGGAGAATGTTTAAAGATTGAGGGCACTCAAGCAGCAATTAAATGTGACTCTGGGGGAAATTATCTACAGAAATGGGCCATGGGCATGGCGTGTGGTCAAATGGCTTTTCCTTGTTCTCGTTCCGTGTTCTTCTTGTGTACCACTTTGTCACACAAAAACTTTGTTTAAAAAAAGGAAAAAGCATCCCACCTGACCGCCTTTTCAAGCCCTGCTGCATGAAATCCACTGATTTCATCACAACAACTTGTTACACATATTAAGTACCGACATAGTGAACTACATCTTAGATTTTCTGAAGAAATTATGAGCGGTGCTTGTCAGGTGGTTGCTAGGGTACCGCTATGCAGTTGGATGCTAGCATGATGTGGGTTATTGCTAGGGTGTCGCTACAGTTGCAAGGTGAATGCTACATTGTATATATGCAGTTGCAAGGGAGAAGCTAGAATGTTTTGAGTGGGTGGTTGCTAGGGTGTTGCTATGCAGTTGCTAGGTGGCTGCTAGGATGATGAGGGTGGTTGCTAAGGTGTTGCAATGCGGTTGGTAGATGGATGCTAGGGCGATGTGAGTTGTTAAGGTGTTGTTATGCAGTTGTAAAATGGACGATATAATGTTTTGGGTGGGTGGTTGTTAGGGTGTTGCTATGCAGTTGGTAGATGGATGCTAGATGTTGTGGGTTGTTGCTAAGGTGTTGCTATGCAGTTGCAAGGTCAGTGCTACAGTTGCAAGGTGGACGCTAGATTGTTTTGGATGGGTGGTTACTAGGTTGTGGCTATCTAGTTGTTAGGTGGATGCTAGAATTTTGTGGGTTGTTGCTTGCATGTTACTATGCATTTTCGAAGTAGATAGTAAGATTGTGTGGTTGGTTGTTAGGGTGTTGCTATACAGTTGTAAGGTGGAAGCTTGAATGTTTTGGGTGGGTGGTTGCTAGGGTGTTGTTATCTAGTTGCTAGGTGGATGCTAGAATTTTGTGGGTGGTTGCTAAGGTGTTGCTATGCAGTTAGTAGATGGATGCTAGGATGATGGAGTTGCTGTTAGGGTGTTGCTACGCAGTTGTAAGGTGGAAGCTAGAATGTTTTGGGTGGGTGGTTGCTAGGGTGTTGCTATGTAGTTGCTAGGTGGATGCTAGTATTTTGTGGGAGGTTGTTTTGGTGTTGCTATGAATTTTCGAAGTATATACTAAGATGTTGTGGGTGGTTGTTAGGATGTTACTATGCAGTAGTTAGGTACCTGCTAGAATGATGAGGGTGATTGGTAAGGTGTTGCTATGCAGTTGCTAAGAGAACACTAGGATTTTGTGGATTGTTGCTTAGGTAGATGGATGCTAGGATGATGTAATTTGTTGTCAGGGTGTTGCTATGCAGTTGTAAGGTGGAAGCTAGAATGTTTTGGGTGGGTGGTTGCTAAGGTGTTGCTATGTAGCTGCTAGGTGGATGCTAGAATTTTGTGGGTGCAGTTGTTTGGGTGTTGCTATTCATTTTCGAAGTATATACTAAGATGTTGTGGGTGATTGTTAGGGTGTTGCTATACAGTTGCAAGGTGGCTGTTAGAATGATGATGATGCTTCTAAGGTGTTGCTATGCAGTTGCTAGGTGGATGCTAGGGTGATGTGGGTTGTTCCTGGGGTGTTGCTATGCATTATTAATTAGATGCTAAGATTTAGGTGGTTGTTAGGGTGTTGCTATGCATTTGCAAGGTGGCTGCTAGGATGATGTGGTTTGTTGCTAAGGTGTTGCTATGCAGTTGCTAAGTGGATGATAGGGTTTTGCTATCCAATTTAAAAGATGGATTTTGTGGGTTGTTGCTTGGGTGTTGCAAGGCATTTTCAAGGTAGATGCTAAGATGTTGTGGGTGGTTGCTAGGGTATAATTATGTAGTTGTGTAAGGTAAATGCTGCAGTGTTGTTCATGTTTGCTATTGTGGTGTGTGTGTGTGTGTGTGTGTGTGCGCGTGCGTGCGTGCGTGCGTGCGCGTGTGTGTGTGTGTGTGTGTGCATAGATAAAATTATATACCGAACAGAAGTGCAATACTTAGTGTTGGGGTTTGTTCAAATCGCCAACTGTGACTCTAAGTAATAGTGATGCTCGCCTTAGCAAACACCACTAATTAAAATTGCAGTAAAAATGTAGTTTAATTACAGGCTGATGCACAAAACAATATTACTCAGGATGTGCCATTTAATTACACTAAGGCTACTAATGTACAACATTGCTGATTTGGTTATATCTTTTATGGGCAGTCGCAGCTTTCGGTGTCCAGGGTGCAATGGTTGCTTTGGGAGTTTTGAAAGTGGGCTAAGACTGTTTAACATGTGAAGGACATTTTAATTACTATTTTTGTTTTTGGCTCACACAAAAATGTTATTTGGGCACGATATCTCTAGCTTTACAGTATATCACCCTAATAGCTGCTGTTAAATACACAGGAGTATTATGTTGTCAAGGTTGTATTTGGTACTGTAACACATAACAAAACTGTTTTAGCAATTAAAAGTCTGGAGCTAAATTAACTTCCCTTTTTTCCAGAATATCAATAACTGTGCGTGCGCAAGAGTTTGTGCCGATTAGAGTGAGGGCTGTTTTTATAATTGCTTTTCTCCCCGTGGCAGCGAGGGCCCAGAGGGTCAGATCTGAAGAACCGGAGCGGGTTCTCCAGGGGAACCGCACGGGACCTGCAGACGCAGATTAATTGTGTGAGGTTCTGGGGCTTTAATTTGCAGGGGAGGAAATGACTGTGTAACCTAATTAAACACTGACTTGTTTCAAATATCTGTCCAGCTGCAACCCGAACGCGGCGTCGCACAATGTCGCTGCCCGTAATTGCCTTGTATGCCGTCGGAAAGTGAAAGGGTGGGATTCAGGGGGGCGACAGGGTGCGGATGGCACGGGGAAGTGGGTAGAGCCTGATTTCCTCAAGTGATCAATTTGAGGGAAAACTCTGTTGCTCTTAACAGCAACATCTTTAGCACAGACGACAACCCATCACTAATTAGGATCTGCATTTATAAATGTATGATCATTGTGCACAGCTGGAAATCTTTTATAGGAACATCCTGGTCTGGGATTATGGGACGCCGAGGATAAAAATGACTGCAGTGATGCATCCTGGGATACCGGTAATCATGATCAGGTCAAATAATGTCCAACCTTAAATATAAATATGCAAGTTTAATCTTGATGTTTTAACATTTGGTTTAAACAGTTTTAAAAGAATAGTCAAAAAAAAAGAAAGAAAGTTTACTCATCCTCATGTCATTTCAAATGACAATTCATGGTGATCACAAGCAGTCATTTTTCAACAGTTATTTTCTCTAATCTATTGATCTATTGAAGCTTATTAATATATACTTATTAAATACTTTTTATCTCTTAGTTCAGACATTTTTCTCACAATTCTAAGTTTATCTCATAATTCTTTCTGTTTTTCCCACAATTCTGAGAAAAAAGTCTGGACTATAAAATAAAAAGTCACAATTGCCTTTTATGTTTTATTCCATGGCATTTTTTTTTTTCAACACAATTCAGACTTTTTTTCTAAGAACTGCAAAAAAAAGAAATAAATAAAAAATAACAAAAATAAAATATAAACTAAGAATTGCAAGATAAAAAAAGTCACAATTACATTTATTTATTTATTTGTTTATTTATTTTCCATGGCGGAAACAAGCTTGTAATTGCAATTCAGTTCACAGTTGTTGTTTTTTTTCTAAGAATTGCAAAAAAAAAAAAAATAAAATAAAAAATAAATGAATTGTAAGATATAAACTTGTTGTGAGTGGAAAAAGTCAGAATTATAGAAACACAAAGTCATAGTTTTTTATTATATTTTTACTCCGTGGTGAAATCAAGTTTCCATTGAAATCTTATTTGTGTTTGTTCTGATTCAGAAACATTTCAGTTTCAGTTTTATTACTTCAGTTAATTTCTTGACTATCATGTGAGTCATATGAACAACTTTTATGATTTCATGTTTTGTTTTTTTTTTTTATAAGTATAAATAACAGCATGCATATTTGTCACATCAAAAGGAACGGCATTTGCAATGATAAATGATGTTCATTTTGAATTGAATTATAGCTTTAATAGTGGCGGTCATCATAGCGAGTGTCCGACTGTGTCTGATTATCCTCTCTGTATGTGTGATTCCAGCGTAAGCTGCCTGGCTCAGGGCTCGCCCCCAGCTGGACGCTCTAGACTGGTCCTCAGGGACACAGAAGGACTCTCTGTTCGAATCCGTATCGATCCATGATGCTGATGAAAGAACCCACTGGTCACCTTGAGCCCTGCGTATCCCCCGGCAACACTGCAGCCCCCCGTGTCACTTTAGTCAGACCATGAGGCTCCGGGGCACAAGAGGTGTGTGTGTGTGTGTATGTCTGTGTGTGTGTGTGTGTGAAAGAGAAAGTGAGAAAGGCAGAGGTGAGGTGGTCTGTGAGGAATAATGATACATTGCATTTCATAAAACTTGTGAAGGTATACTTTGCATCTAAATTTGCGTTGTTGTTGTTATTATTATAATGTTCACAACCTGTATAACCTTTCAGTTAGTTGTTACACTCTGCAACTGAATCACTGAGTCAGTTCACTTTATGAATGAACTAGCTAGTGAACCCATTATGGTCATGCTTTAGTTTGGGGACCAGTTTTCACTTTTAACTAACTATTAGCTATTACTTTTGCCTCAATAAACACCTGATTTGCTGAAATTACAAAGGTAATTAAAATAGGTTTAGGATTAATGGATGTAGAATATGGTCATGCAGAATAAGGCATTAATAAGCCCTTTATAAGTACTAATAAAAAGCCAATATAGGCAATAGGCATGCTAATAAACAACTAGTTAATAGTGAGAATTGGTCCCTATACTAAAGTGTTATTTATTGAATGATTCAGGCTCCAAACAATGATTGCCATATGGACTACTTTTATGATTTTTTTCACCCTTTTTGAGGCCTGAAAACCCCTGTCTCATTTCATTCTAATTGCATGGAATAATCAGTAAAAGTTTTCGATATTTCTCCTTTTGTCTTCCACAGAAGAAAGAAAATCATACGGGTTAGTATAAATAAGGACAGATTTTTTTTTTTTTTTTTTTTTTAAGGGGACCAGGAGCAAGAACATTTGGAATAATCACTATTTTATTTGGAATTATTATGAGCAATGTAGTTAAAAAGCAATGTTTATCCAAACTCAAAAAATGATTAATGCACATTTATTATTAGTTTACTTGTACTCATGTAAATGTGCAAAATGCTATTTTGTTATTATGCACATTTGCATGACAATGCACCAATGGTCAGCATAAAACTTAGACCTGAGAAATAATGAAATTTAATGAATGGTTATAATTTGCACTTTAAGTTGTGTTATCATGTTGTCAAATTTATATATATATAATTTTTTTTTTTTCCACTTCTCCCATTGACATTAGAGTTCATATAGTTCATATTTAGGTCATATAGTTGACAGAATAAGGACAGAATTTTCCTTTTTAGTGTGCTAATCACTAAA
>JAFVLL020005700.1:70000-92500 GCA_021397915.2 Tor tambroides | reverse complement strand
TTTTCTATACTGATGTCACCAGGTTCTTCAAGCACCTGTCATTTAGAGACCACTTTTATCCAATCCAATCAATTCCCTATAGATTAAAGTCCTACATTTTTAAGACATTTCCTATTTCACTTGGAAGTACACCAAGAGTAAAATTGATTGCAAATGTCAGTTCAAGTTGAAATTGCTCTTCCATGAAGTTATGATTATATTTAGAGTGCTTAAACTGCTGCATTAGGTCTTTGACATGCATTCATTCATTCATTCATTTTTTTCAGTCAATTCCTATTTAGTAAGTCTTATATTTTTCAATATTACCAATTTCAGGAATTTTAGGAACCTAGTTTTCTAATGTTTTTTTTTTTTGTACTTTTTTGAAATATTTATTCATAATTTTTTATTATTCTTATTTTTTAAATTTTTCATATTGCTATTTCACTTTGAAATACATCACATTACAGAAGTACAATGGATTGAAAATGCTAATTCACATTAAAAAGTCAAATTATATTTAGAGCATATAAATTGTTTCCTTGTAATTTTTTATTTTTTTATTGTTTTATTTTTTTTTAAAAAAAAGACGTTTTTACCAACCAATTCCCAATTTAAAGTCCTATTTTTCTCTCTCTTTGTTTTCTTTTTTATTTATCTTGGTTATACACAACATTACATTAGGAAACAATTTTTATCACTCTAAACAATCATAATTTCACTGAAGAGCAAGTTATACATGAAATGGCACTTACAATTAAATTTACTGTTTTTTGACATTTTCTTGTTTACCAGTTGATTCCCAAGAGATAAAAGTCATATATTTTTCAAACCTTCCACTTTGACTTGGAAATCCATTACATTAAAATCCACTCCTGAGTCAAGTGGTTTGTAAATGCCTTTACAAGTGGAACTCGCTCTTCAGTGAAATTGTAATTATGACTGCTTAGGTATGTTTTTGACATTTTATTTTTATATTTTTTACCAATCAATTCCCAATAGATAAGTCTATATTTTTAAAACTTCCTATTTGACTTGGAAATAAACCACATTACAGAAGTAAAATGAATTGCAAATGCCTGTTCATGTGGAACTTGCTCTTCAATGAAGTCATTATTCTTTAATCAATTACTGGTACGTGCTTAAATTGTTTCCTTGTTTTATGACACTTTTTTTTTTTTTTTTTACATTTTTACCTAACAGAAAAGAAAAGAAAACAGACCAATGAGTGATGGTGAGGAACACAAAGGCAGTGCGAATGTTTTGAGTGATTTGGCATGAGTTTGCTGCAGCCGGGCTGCTGGATTGAAGTTAATAAGCGTGCGAGAGGCCCAACGAGAGAAGTGCGAGTCTCAGCGTCTCCCCCCGTCCAGCCTGGATCTCCAGATGAGTCCTCCACGGCCCACACACACCAGAGACGAGTCTGGATCCTCCACTGGAGCCGCTGCACCTGTTGTTTTCAGGAGTTGGAGAAAGATAGACACTCATGCTCAGAGACCGTATGGAAGGATGAGAACAGGCAATGTGTTTTGTTGCTAAAGCCAAAAAAAGGTTTGTGCATTTTGGTTGAAATATTTAGCCAAGTCATCAAGCGTACTTAAAATGGTCCCAATTATAAGAACTGACTCTTTAATATGCACTTCCATTCAAATATTTGTGATTGGTTTAATTTTTTTTTATGTTTTTGAAGGAAGTCTCTTATGCTCACCAAAGCTACATTTATTTGATCAACAAAAACAGCAAAAAAAAAATAATAATAATATTTTTACAATTTAAAATAACCATTTTCTATTTGAATACATTTTAAAATATAATTTATTCCTGTGATGCAAAGCTGAATTTTCAGCATCATTACTCCAGTCTTCAGTGTCACATGATCCTTCAGAAATCATTCTAATATGCTGATTTGCTGCTCAAGAAACATTTATTATTATTATTATTATTAATTTTGAAAACAGTTGTGTTGCTTAATATTTTAGTGGAATTTTTTTATTAATTTATTTTTATTTATTTTTATTTTTTTGATGAATAGAAAGTTAAAAAGAGCAGCATTTAATTGAAATCAAGAACTTTTGTAAAATTATCTTCTTACTGTCCTTGCTGAATGAAAGTATTAATTTCTTCAAAAAAACAAACAAACAAACAAAAAACTCTCAGAAGTAAAATGTTAACAAATCTATATTACAAGATTACAAACTCCATCTTTTTTTTTTTATTTTCACAATTCTTTGCTAAACCTGCGATGCTGAAAAGAACCATGGAAGAGAACCTTCATTTTTAAGAATGCTGATTTAATAGCAATGTTTGGCTGCTAGATTATAAAGACCAAGTCAACAGAAATACCTGCAAGTAAGAGACACCAAACTATTTAGACATCCTCGAGCCGGAACAGTTGAGCAGCATTTAGGAATGTAATGAAGAGCAGACTCGCGTCACGTTTTCGCCAGGTTTCGCCTCATCACTTCCTGCCCACAGATGGTGCCGCGCTCATTCTTCTAACGTCTCTCTCGCTTTGCCTGGCATGAGCAGCTTGCACTTCACAATTAGGCTGTGCTACTTTACCAAAAAAGGTCATGTAATAGTAAAATGCATGCTAAAAACGCCCTGATTCTGACGCACATCACACTTTAAGTAGCATTTCTTGAGGATGCATGACAAATTGTCAGTAATTGACCTTATGAGTTTTCAGGATTATAATTTATGACACCATGTGGTTTGCATCCACAGATACTGACCTTTAAATCTGCTGTTGATAAATGCACTTTCCCTCTCAAAAAGAAAAAAGTCACACTGGCATCTCCTCTACCCTGGATCTTTGAATATTCATCAGGCTCTTGAGAGGTGCTGAACGATCCAATCGCATCCGGACGAAGGGAAGCCCTCGGCTTTGGACTGCCTTTTGAACCGGAGCTGACGGGTTAATCGATGCCGTGATCAATTCGCAACGTACAAATTGTTTTATTCCAATGGAAAATGCAAACTGTTGTTTCTCAAGTCTTGATTAATTGCATCGTTCATGACCCACATATCGAATGCTGCTTGGGAAAGCCCAAAGCTCTGAGCAGACCGTATTGGTACAAATTTTATAATAAGGTTATGTTATATTGTAAATTAACCAAGATGTAATGCTCAGAAGGGCTTTTATTGGAAATGAATAACTGAGTACATGAAAAGGGTTACATTGACTTAAAATTCTAGTGTTTAATCAGTCATTTTTTTTTAAAAATGCATGCTCTATAAATTGTTTGCTAAATTTATTGTGAAGTTTCAGGAAATCACTGTTGACCTAGAATTACTTCAGCCTCTGCATGCATGCCTTTTTTTATTCCCTCAACATTGTTATTGCAGTCAGCGTTGTGTACAGCAGGTTCAATCGTGATAATGCAATAGGATTCAGCCACACGTTAATTAGCTGAGAACGACCCAAGAGAGCCAAACTGGATATGCTATTACTGAGAGAAATACAGGAACACTCAAAGACAAATTATACAGTGCTTGATAAATTAACTAATGCCTCTCTGATTAAAAGCCTGAAATGCAATCTATTTTTTTTTTCTCTTCAAATTACCAATTTGTCAGAACAAATGAATCCAATATGCCTTCCGTTTCCGTTTGCTGAATACAACCTACATCTAATTCCATATGACAAAAATTCTCACCTTCCGTTTCAGCATTCATGTGCCATTTTCATTAGAGTTTGGCTTTATTGCGTGCAATTTATCAAACTAATACACTACTATAAGCGAGCAAAACTGCGAGAGCGAGACTAATCATTTCAAAATGCTATTATTTTTCATATACATGTATGAGTTGTTCATCCATTTATCTGTTTAGATGAAAGCATTTTTATTGTAGTTATAAATATACTGTGGGATACAAAAGTCAGATGATTTGCTTTATTTTTCTAATTTAATACACAGTTTTCATTGCAAATTATATTAGCAGCATAGCAATTTGAATAAAAAGTTGAATTGAAATGACAGTATTATTTTAATATGAATTTATATTTATTTACATAAGTACTAGAGCTGACATGCACAAAACCTGGTGAGAAGGAATTCGATTTTATAGAGCTCACATTGGA
Organism: Tor tambroides; assembly: GCA_021397915.2. Classification (NCBI taxonomy): domain Eukaryota; kingdom Metazoa; phylum Chordata; class Actinopteri; order Cypriniformes; family Cyprinidae; genus Tor; species Tor tambroides. The sequence goes on along the minus strand of JAFVLL020005700.1, from coordinate 88,437 downwards.
TCTGTACAATTAAGCTTTCTGTTTTAAAGTACAAAATGCAATTATAATTCATTCATATGTATGAAATGTATATGTGAGTGTGTGTGTGTCTCCATTTATCCTTTTAGATGAATACATGTTTATTTATTGTTGTTATAAGTATATACATACAAATTGGAATCCAAAAGTCAGATTGTTTAATATTTCTAATTTAATATAATTTTTTATTGTAAATTCTGTTAGCAGCATATCAATTTGAGATCCGAGATACACAAAACCTGATAAGCATCAGGTCTGTGATATGAAATCATCATAAACCTTATTATAAAGTTTTCAAAAGTCCAAAACATGTTTATTTCTAGGTTAAAATGAGTCAATGTGGTCTCAAAATTATTGCATTTTTCACATAATTATTTTTGTATATGACAGATGCACATCTTGTCAAAACTCTTGAGATGTTTACTAACCCTAAACTGAAGTGTTAATTCAGATCTTTAGGTTGTGAATTACTAAGAACAATTCCTTTTTTAACTCTTCTCACATTTTTAATATTGGGCACTTGCTAATTTGCCAGCATAGTGTCTGATTTTCAATCTGCACCTCCGGCTTGGGTTAATTAAACAAGCCAGGTTGACAGCACATCTGTCCTTCAGCTAGATCAATGAGGTGGGACGTATAGCCTCTTAGTCTCTCTCGTAGATTGTCTGTCTTTCCTTTTTAAAACAGATTTTTGTATTAAAACTTTCCTGCACAATGTAAATTAAAGAGGTTACGAGTGACGTCAACATACGTGTCTGTCTGCGGGAGTCTCCATGTGCGCAGATGCGAGGATTCACACCGTGCCAGCTGCATGCAAGACGTGAAAATTTCCTGCAAATGAGACAAGAGCAGAAAATTAATTTTTATTCAAATTACTGTCATCGAACATCAGCACTCCTCCCGTAAACATTTCACCACTGACAGAGTGACGACCGACCGATCGTCTGTTAATTCATTAACGTCACCTCCTGTTTGAGACAATGCAGTAGTTCAGCAAATAATTACAGGATAAATCTGGTTCTGTGGACAGAGACGACAAAGCTACATCATAGATAAAACAGATTAAAAACACACTTCCGGCAAGAACTCTGACACTTCCAATAGGTTTGAAAGCTTTTTGTCTGTTTTTACAGATTTTATTTTTTTTGGGGGGGTGGGGGGGGGCACACTACATTGTTAAATCATGCAGGGGAACATACTATATATTGAAATATTAAATGATTGAGGTCTAAGATGTTTTTTTTTTTTTTTTTCAATAAGAGCCTGTATAGAAAAGACAAATGAAACATGTTAAGTTTATGAGGATGTCATTGTAAACTAGACTAGTGTATGCTGTTAAAAAAATAATAATTCAATGATGTTACTTGCCATTTCTTTGTAATTAATTGTGAAATTTATTAGCAATTTCTGAGTGAAAAATTGTTTCTACAACATTTTTTCTCCTCCAGTGTAGAAAATTTTATTTAAGTCTTTCTACTTCAAAATTTGATGTTTAATTCAATGCGTTACTTGCCATTTCTTTGTAAATCTTTCTGAAATTTACTAGCAACTTCTGAGATACAGTAAAACGGCTTTAGGACAATTTTTTTCAGTGTAAATTTATATTTAAAATCTGTAAAAAAAAAAAATGTCTTTTTGGGGAAAAAATACAATGAATGAATAAATAAATAAATATTAAATTTTTAAAGAAATTTTAAATATTTTAAACAAAAAAAAATGTTAAATAAAAATCCTCTCAAAAAATACATTAAATAAAAATTAAATAAGTAAATATGGAAAAAAAAATCTTTTATCTATATTTTTCTTCTTTTTCCTCTATTTGAATTTATTTATTGTTCTCCGTTTGTTTCTTTTTCTGCTCCCATGATGATATTTTGGACAGCGAGTGGACGACATACCACAACCAACCCTCTTTACCACGTTCAGTCGGATTCCCCACAATCCTTTGGAAATGTGTTTGGCATTCCAGCTCTGGGTATAAGTGGCTGAAGACCTCATCTCACCGCATCCAATACCTGAACACAACCCAGTCCAACCCAACGTCCCCGCTCTCTTCGCTCGGGAAGGGCCTCCATTAAGTAGGTTTGGACAGTGAGCGAGCTCTCTTTCCAGCAGCCTGCCTTTGATGCTAGGTTTAATTCTAATGGCGCAACACATCCAATCCGGTTATGGATTTCAGGCCGCTGGAGCATGGAGAGGCGGCATGTCCATCTTTAATCCCGATCAGACGTGCTTGACTCGGGATGTGAAGCCGGCCCACTGGTACTGCATGGGATTGCTGATAAAGGATAATTCTGGTCCTGTTTGTATAGGACACATGGAGCGACTCTCTGTCAGTCAGACTGGGACCCTCGACTGAAGCTTTCTGGAGCTCAAGTTGTGCCAGAAACATTCAGTGCACTTCAATCACACACACTCTCATCATTCCTTTCATTCCAGCATGCACGTCTGTGTCTCTTCCAGCCTGACGGAATAAATGGAAGAGACTATTGTTTCTGTAGATTATGGGCTAATCCCATTTAGGATGGATGGAGCCGTACAATAGTGCTTTTTTAAAATGTCAAAATGACAAAAAAGCAGCTAAAAGTGCATTTTTGAATCAACATTTAGACTATTGTGTCTTTGTACACTCATTTTCTCACAGCAGTATCACATTTTGTGATGTAAACTGTTGTCACCTAAAAAAACACTGATCGACATTCATATTTGCACAAATATGTTTTTACAACTGTGCTAGAAACTTATTGTACATACACTGAAATAAATGTGGTATAGAAACAATTTTCACTCAGAAATCAAATACTACAAACGAGTTCAAAGAAACAGCAAGTAACATTGAATTAGACAAAATTTAAGTGTAAAAACTGACAGTATTGTAAAATTTTGTTTTATTTACAACTCAGAAAATAAATTATATAATATACATTATATAATATGTACAGTAATATATATTATATAATTATTATATATTTTATATAATTATATAATGTATTTTTCAAAGTTGTAAATAAAACAAAGATAAAATATTGTCAGTTTTTCCACTTAATTTCATGTTTAATTCAATATTACTTGCTGTATACACACACACACACACACACACACACACACATATATATATATATATATATATATATATATACTTTTTTTTTACAGTAAGTCTCCATTTCTCAACTTAACCACATTAGTTAATGATAATTTCAACATTTAGCAATATATTATTAAAATCAAATCTTGAATCTGTTGAAAATCCTTAGCCAACATGAACTGACAATAAACAGTTGTACTTTTACTTCTAACATTAATAAAGATTAATAAACACTGTAACAAATGCACTGCTCCTTGCTAGTTAATATTAGATAATGCATTAACTACCTTTATGTAAAATGTTACTGTTTTCTTCAATTACAATTAAAGGATTAATGTTTTACAGTAAGATTTAAATCACTAACATACATTAAATGACTAACAATAAACAACATTTTACTTTATTATTATTATTAATTTAATGTTAAGTTAATGTTCTTCACATACACTACTATTTTTTTACATTCTAAATTGTATAAATTAACATTAGTTAATGTATTGTGAACAAACACAAATCAAAACTGAACAATACTAAATTTAACTGAATAAATTTAAATAACATTTGGTTAGATTAATAAATCCTGTAAAAAAAAAAAGCTGTTGTATCATGATATGAAAATAACTAAACTATAAAGTGTTACACATTATATTATAAAAATACTAATTTCTTAATTTCTTTCTCAAACAAGCCATGTTTTCTTGAGAATATCGTTTTACAGTAATTGTGAACGAGGCTTTCCCCGTGTCCTCAGTATCACTTTCCATCCTGTCTTTTGCAAAACTGACAAAAGCCACTTCCTAATGACATCATCGTCCAGGAAGTGACATCATTTTGGTGGGAAAGCAACTGCACAAACATCAACAGTATTAGAGATGAACTCTGTGATGTTTTGACTGACTCCATGTGATACTGACTTCAAAAAACACTCGCTTGAGCTCACTGGCAGCGAGAGTCGGTCACACACAGCTCGTCACGATCCTCCCGGGCCGTCCGTACCTGTCAAGGTAAGTTTGATGTCACGCAATCAAAAAGTTTCCATCCTCTTCCTCCCCGCTCCCCGAGAGTCACAGAAGACTGACATCTCAGAGTGACAGTTTGTGAGTGTTTGGGGCCGGTCAGCGAATCGTGCTGAGAGAGGATGAAGGTGTCGCTAACGTTCAGCAGCGCCGCACGACTCCTGCATGCTGCGGAGAGACGCTTCGCTCGCCGGACGAGCCGCTCTCATCTGCTCTGTGCTAATTAAGTGAATGTGGTCGCTGTGATCGCGCACAGACTCACAGCCAGACCGCAGCTCCTGACTTAGCCAAGTAACTCCTTCAAAAGAACATGAAAGAAAAATCAGCAGTGAGATCTTTAAGTTTACTCTTTTTAGTTCTCTTAGACGTTAACAATATTAAATGGAAAGTAAATGTCTCAAAAGCAGCTCTGGAACTCCATGAAGGATCCAGAACAATTAAAGAGGAACCTATATGAGCAATATAACTTTCCTATGGAAATTTTAGGGACAAAATTCATACATACCTGTACAGTAAGAGAAATATAGAATGTCATTAAGTATTCTAAACTATTAAAGAGCAACCAATGAGCAATAAAAAGAGAGAACAAACTGAGGAAATTCACAAATGAGATCTTTTATCTTTCAATTATTTCTCATAGAATGCAATGAGAGAAGTATGTCCTGACTTTGAAAAAGCTGATAATTGATCAAATATCATTGAGAGATTCTTAGAGAGCACTTTTTCTCATATATTTCTCCTTAAATTCCTTTGGAGAAATACAAATGATAAAATTGATGAGGTTTTTTAATGTTTTTTTTTTTCAAAAGAACTCTCTTATGCTAATCAAAATACAGTAAAAAAATATTGTAAAGTATTTTTTTACAATTTAAAATACCTAATAGAAAACAAAGTATATTTAAAAATTATTTTAATTTTATTTAATTCATTTATTCCTGTGAATGAGACAATTGATGAGTTTTTAATGTTTCCAAAAATAGTCTCTTATGCTTACCAAGCGATTTATTTTATCAGAATACAGTAAATACAAAATACAGTATATTTTTACATTTTAAAATAACTGTTTTCTATGTGAATATATTGTTCAATTTAATATAATACATTTAATTTTAAATTAATTTTATTTTATTCATTTATTCTTGTGATAGAAAAGCACTTCGGTGTCCTTCAGAAATCATTTAAATATGCTGATTTTCTGCTCAAGAAATATGTCTTATTATTATCAATGTTGAAAACAGCTTATATATTGCTGCTTAACATTTTTTTGGAAACCAATATACATATTTTCTGGATTCTTTCATGAATGACTTTCAAAAAATAGCATTTATTTGAAAAAGTAATATTTTATAAAATTGTAAATATTTTTAGTCACTTTTGATCAATTCAATGCATCTTAGCTGAATAAAAAATATAATTTCTTTCAAAAAAAAAAAAAAAAAACACTGATCCCAGACTTTTGAACAATAGTGTTATAACATAGCTCTAATCACTTGGTTTGAAGAAAATTTGATGAGAAATGCCTGAGTTCATGTTAAGATTTGACTTGTTTCATAACTCTTCTCAAACTCCATTTGCTCTCCGTGTAACCTCATTGTTTTCTAGAAGGAACATCCAGTTAAATAAACCTCATTCGTGACTTCTCTTTCTCAGACAGCATGTTCGGACGGAATCGAAGATTTGTGGAAAGATGTTGAACTTGACAGCGGATGTACTGTGGCGACCATCCATCTGACAGGCTGTAGCTCTGCCCGCCGGCCACACCAGCGCACATGACACATGAATAGGTAATTTTACCTTTGCGTTACCAGGGTCGTGACCTTTGACCCCGGAGGTCTTCGCTTGTCAGTATCGGGATCAGTTTCACCCCTCCTCTCGCTCGCCCTGTCAGACGCTTCAAAAGTCAGCGACAACATCCTCCTCACCACCCCTGCGGCTCTAAACACACTCTCTCTCACACACACACACACACACACACACACAGAGGCACAAACACAAGCTGCCAGAGACTGAAGCAGAAAGAGAAAAAGCAAAGACGGTGACCTTCCTGCTTCATGGCAGTAGCTCAGTCCCAAGAGCAGTCGAGGGATCTTTTGATATTTCAAAAAGTGTCATGTCTTTCCTCCCTCTTTTTTTTTTCCCTGACTCTTTCTCTCTTTTTTTCGTATTGTTACACACTGATATGTCACATTGTTGTTGAAATGAAATGCAACACTTCCCGGGGTTGTGATTTCCTTGTTTGTGGGAAACCCAGTAGTGTCACCTGTACAGCTGACAAGTTTAGTTTTTGGCTCAGAGACTCTCTGGCGGGAAACTTTGATGGCGAGAGGTGCGGGAGTCCGGAGAGGCCGACAGTCGCGGCTCTGTTTTCCTCCGCTCGGGTTTTATGTGCATTTACAAGCTCTGGACTCGTACAGGTGAAGAGCTGCTTACCGGAGCGTTCAACTGTTTCTTTGTTTCCCACCAATTTAAGCAATAACTCATGGAGTCTCATCTCAGCCTCAAAGAACGCTGGGATATTTTTCCTTTCTGAAGGCTTTTTGTTGTATTACTGCTGCTGATCATTTTATTGACTCCTTCATGTTATAATATAAATAAACCTTTTTTGGCTTAAGATGGTAATAGCAATATTTGACATCTCTTTGCATTTACTCTAGAATGATATCCAAAACTAATCACTTACGTGTAATCTAAAAACATTGACGTGAGAACAATGAAGTGTGTATAAAATCCCTTCAAGACATGTTTTTATTTGAATATACAATATCTCATTTAGTTTAATTTAATAATTTAATTTATAATGTACTTTAGGGTGTGTGTGTGTGTATATATGTATATATAATTATTATTATTTTAATATTTTTAAATAATATTTTAAACCATTTTAATTGTATTACATTTTATTTTTCATTTATTATTATTATTTGACTTTTTACATTTATATTTTAGCTTTTATTTACATTACATTTCTTGTTCTTTATGATTTGAGTTTACATTACTCTCCAGTCTAAACAGTAATGTAAAGTTTGGAAATGTGCTTTTATAAATTGAACTGTTTTAGTACTGATCAATAATTAGACAATTTCAAAATGTCAAAAGAAAACTCTGAATATGCAGCGTTTTAAAAATTCATCTAGTTCAAGCAACAATCACGAAGTGTGAAGGACATTAAACTTCTTTAAAGAGAAAGAGAACTGTAGAGCAGCAATGTTTGACTAGTCCATCTCTAGTGAAGGATTTATATATAAGAAGTTCACAGAATCACTTCACAACAGGATTTTTTTTTTTTTTACCATAGAGCAATTTAAACAGGAGGGCCTATTAGAAGACCATGTTAAATAGAAAGAATTTACATTTTAAGCATGTGCGCCTCTTTTAAATGGCTGAATCTAACATCCTTTGAAACGTGTAACCAAGATGACATCCAGCTCTGTCTTTCTTTGTCATTTTCACTTTCATTTCTTTCCCTTTTTTCTTTCTCTCTTTGGATAATGAATGACCAGCGGTGTCCCATCTCATGAACAAATCATGTTCCATCATCCTGAGCTTTTCCCAGCTCTAGAAGGAAAACTTGATTTTAGAAGAGTCTGACAATATAGCTAATATTCATTTTCTTTCCCTGTGCCATTTGACTGCTGATATTTTAATTGCACATCAAGTTTGACATGTATGATTCTTGAAATATTGCAAGGGAGAAAGAGAGGTAATGTGATTATGCAAGGCTTTTTGCAATAACTATTTTATTTTTTTGTGAAGTATTGACCTTTAAAAATGCAAAATCTTTTTTGTTTTAAAAATCAAAATCATCCAAGGCATTAAACTCTGAGTTTAAGAGCAGAAATTGATTGAACGTTCAATCTGCATGCATTAAGTATAAATATACTGAGCGACTGATTGACTTATTGATTGAGTGATAATGACAATGACGGGCTGTTGACAAATAGCAAATCTCTTGATGTGTATATGATCAAATAAAATAATGCATAACATTTTCCAGCTGAAATACAGTGTGAAGAAATAAAGCAAAATTGAAAAAGCTTCAAAAAGTGACATGCAAATCAAATAAACTGCACAGATCAGCTCTGTCTTGAGTAATAACCCTAATTAAAACAAGTCTTGTGATTAGATTTCTCTTAACCAGATAATGTGCTATCAGCGATTAACCTCAGAGTAACACCGGGTATCTAAACGAACCTAATTTGAGAGTGTTTACTTTGAGGTAAAACTGCTGTCACGACGCTGATACGCGCTTGAGGGAGATCATTGCTGATACTGTAAAAACTATGATTTTATGTGAAGAACTGATTGTAGTTTTTCTATTTGAACATTTCTCCTCTTCATAGTCTTTGTCTGAGCTCTCCACTCAGATGATATCTGTGGCATTAGAGCGCCACCATCTGGCCGTGGGCGGCACCGTGGCCACCGCAGACCTTTTCTTCTAGGTTATGCACAGATTATTGAGTCTATTTACTTAGCAAAACAGCCAATATGTTAAAATCACCGAAGGATGTTCGGGGCGGGGGAGGCTGTTAAGAACGGAGTGAGAAACAATAGCCCGTGTTGCGTTTCTTGTCACCTCTCGTTTAAAACACTCAGGGCTTGGATGCCTTGATATCCATCATAATGCAAGTTTAATGGAGGAGGCCTGGCCTGCTGCTGCCAGAGTCACAGTGGTTGCTGGGGGCTAAAGAGCCAAAATGAGGGGCCTGTCGTGGGGTTTACTTCCAGAGCGGGGCATTGGCTATGCTCGGAAATAAGTGTGCCAATCGATCGCGGCAGTAGGTTGATGGGCGCACGTCGTTTTGATGGATACGACTGTACAGAGAGGGGAGGTGTGGTGTATATATATAAAAAAAGAAGCCCAGATTGCTCGACGATGGACCTGAAAAGATTTTCAGCGAAACGCAGAGAGTGGCAGCTGTGGTCGGCCCTCTACAGGGCGGCAACGGCTGCCTTGATTTATAGTTCCATCTGCTCACCGCGGTAAAGACAAGCTTCCCCCCCATTTGGTTAAAATGAAATGGACCTCAGAGAGCAGCCCTGCACATTTCAGAAAATGTGAAACTTTTTTTTTTCCTTTTTTTTTCACGCAGGCGTCTTTAAACAATAGGGTGGTCCGTGTCGGAAACGACGGACGGTAAAGCGAGAGGTTAACTTGAGATGAAAAGAATACAGTAGGATCTGTTCTAGTCTATTGTTGCGCTTTTCTAATGTTTTAGTGCCATTTTTTTTCTTCTGTTCGTATCAAAGACGGGGGAAAGATGACGGTTTATGACAAAACCTTGAAAGATGAAAACGGTGACTTTATGGCTAATTTCCCCTGGAAATGGATGAAGGCTGGGAACGGGCTGGGTTTGCTCTCGGTGTAAATCTCTGCCGTGCCACCCGTTGACCCCTGGCCTTGACCTCTGCTTCTGGAGTCTCGCAGACACTTCCTGTGGTGCATTCTGGGCCGGCGTTCACCGCAGCCGTCCTCTCGATTCGCTCTCAGGAAATTCTTGCTGCCAGAAGTGTTTCCTGAATGTGAGAAATTCATTTTTCAAACTTTTCTTCAAAGATTGGCATTGAACATTCGTGTTAACTACAATGCACGCAGCACATACTACTAGTAAAATTCATTTTAACATGTAAAATATATTAAATTATACATATTACATTATAAAAGTTATATTTTATATATAAATTATATATTGTTAAATGATATGTATGTTCATTGTTTATATTTAAATGTCTATTGTTTATATTTAAATTTATATGTATATTCAAATTGTGTTTTTAAACACTACAATATAGTATTATAGTGTAATTTTATCTTTTATCTTTAATCTTTAAATAGTTTATTTGAGTTTTTAGTACTTGAACTTATTACAGTTAATTGCCAAGGAAGCATTTCTAATTTTCTAATATTTATATTAATTAAAATTAATTATATTAATTATAGTATAATTGAAATTACAGTAACCATTAAATGTATAAACAATTATTATAGACACTGTGTGAGTGTGTGTGTTAAATAATATTTATAATAATAATAATACTTTAACAAACAACAACATTCCTAAAAATAACAACAAGGTATTTGTTCATTACCTGCTTCTCTTTCTTTGAGCAGCAGTTTCTTTCTTCTCTCTTTACACCAAAAAGAAAGGAAAAACAGTAAAGTGTTTGAACTTATTCAGAAATAATCCCTTCCTCACTGCGCCTGTCAGTCTGCATAATTTACAATAATTCACGAAAAAAAGAAAGAAATACTGACTGTGGACGGCACACTACCTTTCAAAAAAAAAAAAAAAAAGGAAAAGAAAGCAAGCCCTACTTTTCTGATGACATCAATCACAATTTATGCAAGTGGAAATCCATATGTATGCGGTCCCTGCCCAGCTCATTTAAAGATAATGCCGAGCCTCATGTTGTGGACATGGCCGGAGTGTTTTATTTCCTGCGCTTGACTGTATTAACCCTAGGGGCACAATATCTCTGTACAGCTGCACTAACAGAGTCACAAAACACATTGATTAACGCTTGGCAGCGGACGGCACTCCCAACGATCCGCTAATGAGAAGTGATAAGCGCACAGACACACACACAGCCCTGCCATTGAAGTTGGCAGAATCTATTCTAATAAGCCCGGGTCCAAAGAGCAGCACAGGGACCCCCTGCAAGTGCGAGCGCATGTGTGTGTGTGCGTATACTGCAGAGTTGCACTCGGCTGCTCTGCACATAAGGAAAATCCAGCAGGAAAGTGCAAACTCCTTTGAGGGCGATTTAATAAATAGACGGCCGTTTGCATCTCAGGGCTGATTTGCGCAAAGCGATGGACTGCTGGAAAACGTTTATTGCCCTCGGACCATTCTGATAGATTTCTCTGCCTCCGCTTGAGCGGGGAGCTACACCATAATGGACTGTTTGACAAGCGGAATATTGATACACCAAATTCCTTTGCATCCATCAAAATATTTCCATCATGTGACAGCTGCGGCGCAGAGGAAAATAAAAGATGTAGACGGGCTGAAAAAAGGCACTAATAGCTGCTCTCCGCATGCAATAATAATTACAGCGACAACATGTGTAATTTGCCAGCAAATATCTTCAGGAAAGATTTCAGCAATCTGTGTCGGGCGGACAGGAAGGGCTGTTGACAAATTAACAGCGTATGAAAATAAACGGCAGGGATGTTTCACATGCAGCCTCCGCTGCAGAGCCGCATTTGTCTTGGAGGGACTCCAGTCGCCGCTCGCACAAGCGCTGCAGTTAGAGCCCGAGCTCTCGGCTAATATTTACACGAGACCAAGGCCTTACTGACAAACGCCCCACGCTGGGTGCGCTCCGGGGTCAAAGGTCAGCAAAAAAAATACAGCCTTGGAGAAACAGGCTCCGGGATTTTGAAGCAAAACAAAACACACATGTGGAAAATCCAGCAGCGTGCACTCGAGTCTCTGAAACACAGATTTCATTTGAATCCCACAAAAACAGGTTTTATTATTTATGATGTATAAATGATATATTAAAAGAGTTCAGTTTACAGTATTTCATCATTGATTCCTTCACAAAAATTATCAGATTAAATCTTCCTTTTTATGTACACAAAAAAATGGCAAATTTTATATCAAAATGCCACCATAATCTTTTGAAAACACAGTTCACATGCGTAGTGGCATAGTCTGTTTAATCAGTTCTGTTTATAGTATTTCAGCACTGATTCATTTACAAAAATAATAATCAGATTAAATCTTTAGCATGGCCCCTTTTATTTTATATGCACAAAAATAGCAAAGAAATAGAGTATTTTTTATAACAATTTGCCACTGTAATACTTCAAAATTGGATAGATTGACCTCAATATGAGCATGTGCCTTGTGTTTTTAAAGTATTATTTTATCATTGATTCTTTTACCAAAAAAAAAATGATAATAATAATAAATAAATAAATAAAAAAGCAGGAAATAATGTAGTATTTCTATAACAAAATTGAACCATAATACTTTAAAAACGCAATGCACTTGCTCTTCTTGACAATCTGTAAAATTTACAGTATTTTATCACATTTTTTTTTTTTTTACAAAAACAATAATCAAATTAAATTTTTAGTACAGCTTTTTTTTTATTAAAAAAGGCATCAAACAACAGCATTTTTATAATAAAATGCCAACACAATACTTTAAAAACACAGTCCACATGGTCAGTCTGTTCAGTTTTTCAGTAATGCATCACTGATTTCTTTACAAAAACAAACAAAAAAAGATTAAATTATATTAAATAAATCTGTCCTTATTTTATATCCACACAAAAAAAATTGCATGAACTAACAGAGTATCTTAATAACAAAATGTCACTATAATACTTCAAAATAAAACAGCGCGCATGCTCTTCTTGTGAAACTGTTACAGTATTTCAACACTGATTCCTTACAAAAAAGAAAAAAAAATCTTTAATTAAATCTTTATCACTGCCCTCTTATTTTACATCAACAAAAATGACATGCAATAGCAGTGTTTTTTATAACAAAATAGCACCATATTTTAAAAAAACACAATGCATGTGCCCATATTTTTGCCATTTTGTTTCATCACTGATTCCTTTACAAAAATAAATCTAATTAAATCTTTAGCATGACTTCTTTCTTTTTATTTGATATCAACAAAAATGGCATGAAATAAGAATATTTTTTATAACACATTGCCACCATAATTCTTCAAAAACACCGCACACGCGCTCTTATTGTTGTCAATCTGTTCTCCCACTTCTAGCTTAGGGATTTTGAAATTCTGAATCAATTCTCTGCCTCTCCTGAACAAAGCCTTTTGGTAGTGAAGATGGAAAATGTGTGTTTGGAGATGCAGTGTTTTGGCAAAACGATCTCCGCACACTTGATTACATTTATTCTACAGAGAGTATTTTCCTCTCTCTCTCTCTCTCTCTCTCTCTCTCTCTCTCTCTCTCTCTCTCTCTCTCTCTCTCTCTCTCTCTCTCTCTCTCTCTCTCTCTCTCTCTCTCTCTCTCTCTCTCTCTCTCTCTCTCTCTCTCTCTCTCTCTCTCTCTCTCTCACAGCAGGCAGATAAAAACTAAGAGTCTTGATCAAACATCTCCTATTAGAGAAGCCCAGTTGCACCGCTCGAGTCCAGGCAGCTACAAATTCATTTTGACTAATACCGAATTGACGAATTGCTAAAATGTCAGCACGCTTGTTGCACCTTTTGTAAACGTCGCCGAGCGATACCAAGGACTCGGAGGTCAAATAATTTCAGCATTTAATTCTGATGAAAGCGTCTGTTGTGTCTGAACTGTTTGCTTGCTTTTGTTTGGTTTCTTTCCTGCCAGCTGGACTCTAGAGGAGAGAGAAATGTTTTTCGACAACGCTCCCCCCGTTCTCAAACCTGCGTATCAGTATTCCCATGGCCGCGCGGTCCTGAGTGTGTACATATAAAAATAGGAGGCCTGTCATTTCACATTCATTAAGTGTGAAACTCAGAAATTAATAATGTAAAAATACACTTTTTAATTAGTCTTACATTGGGCCCAATGTACTAAAACGGGATCAGGCACTCCCAGCAGACTCTCTTAATAAAGCATTAGTCTGTGATGTGCAAGCACTGACAGGTAGAAGGACTAAGGAGTTACTTTTCTACTCACATGAACAAATCAAAATTAGTCTTGTTCTATTTAAATGTAATTAACATCAGAGATCTGATTGCACACGAAGGCTGGCTGCAATATGTATATAGAGTAGGACCGTATGTATATTTTATTACGCGCCGTAAGCTCTCTTTCATTACGTTGAATGAGTATGTTTACTTAAGCTGACGGAATGAAACCAACAATCCATCATGATCTATGTGGGAAGTCAACATATTACTTTATTTACATTAATAAGGCCATGCAGAGATGATGTAGTGGATTTGCTATCTAAGTTTGTTATATTAAAGAGTGGGATAAATTCGGAGCAATAATCTCATGGGACTCGACCTTTGAAGATGCAACAAAATCATGAGGTTTTTTTTTTACAATTGTCTGTTTGTTTACATGTCATGTGAAATACTAGGAAAAGCTGAATCAATCAATTGTGCAAATCTTTTGTATGATGAAATCAAATGCATTCATTCATGCTGTATATTTTATGAATAAACGTCATCTGGTATTTCAGGTTCAATAAAAGCAATACATATTGTGTAAAAATACTTTTTTATCTTTTCATAATTTAAAATAATGAAATATAATAATAATTATATGATTATATAATAATAATAATAATAATAATAATAATTATTATTATTATTATTATTATTATTATTATTATTATTATTAAAATATTTTAAAACCAATTCATTCAAATACATATTTTGAGTATTAAAAAATACATAATAAATAAAATAGTAATAATAATAATAATAATAATTAATATTTTATTATTACTTAATTTTACTATTAAATACTATTAAATAATTATTTAAATAATACAATATTTCATAACTAATACAATATTTTTAAACTAGTAATTCAACAATATATAATATAAGATATAAAATATATGATAATTATGAAAATAATAATAATAAATGTAAATTGTATTATATATTTTATTATATATTTCCTATATTATTATTTAAATGCAATCTTTTGTAATACATTTTTTAAATTAGTAATACACAATATGTAATTTTTTAAAATAATAAAAAAAAAAAAAAAAAAATATATATATATATATATATATATATATATATATATATTAAGTACTTCATTATTCATATATTATTTAATATATCACTTGAATAATGCAATATTTTAATACAATATTTTTAAAAAATAATTTAACTCATATCTCTCTCCTTAAAAAAATATATGATAATGAAATACGAATAATTTTAAATTAATAATTTTACCATTCTTATTCATTATCCTTCATTATCATCAATTTCTACATTTTTACTGCATATTACACATGTGTGTATAGCATACGTGCTTGTTTCTGTGTCTGTGGATGTGTGTGCGTGCGTGTGTGTGTGTGTGTGTGTGTGTGTGTGAAGTGTGTGTGTGTGTGTGTGTGTGTGTTTGTGTGTGTGTGTGGATGTGTGTGTTCTGTTGGCCGTTTGACAGTGGAAATAGGACAGAAGTGTGTGAAGAGGGACGTACATGACGTCCTGTTGTACCGAGACTCCTCTGCAACCCTCAGATCACCGCGGCACTGCTCAAATAATACGAGGGTTTTAACTCTATATGGCACATTTGTACCTGCCACGTGTGAGATATAATGAATCCTGCCTGATCTAAGCGAACCCAACATCACCGGGAAGCTGTTTTTGCACAGGCTTGCATCGCCCTTGTTCCCTGATGAACCCCCAAAGTGAGGTGGGCACTTTTTCGATTGAACACACAGCTATTAGGCCCAAATCACCCAGTACTCCCTAATTTGAAATAATTAAATCTTTCCTCCTGTCCTCCAAATCCCCTTGAAATATTCATGCTCAGGTTAGAGTTGGCGGGGTGAACGGAGGGCTATCAAACTTGCTGACACCTCGCTGTCTCTCCACACAACAGCCCACAGATGCTGGTGCGTTTAAGAGCAGATTAAAACTGACACTAATTATAATCTGACTTGTGTTATATAACTTAGATGCTCAGGTGAATCCCCGGACCGTTCGCCCGCGTTGACAGATCCTGTCACTTTTGCTTAGGGGCCGAATTACGGGTGGAAAGAGGCTCTCGTCTGTGCCGCGCTGCGCTCAGGCCGGCTGCCAAATTGGCAGAGGATTCAGACACAACTACATCCCTTTTTTATTTAATTGAAGTGCTAATGAACGGGGAGACGGAGACTGCCAGTCTCGCGCAGGAGAAAAAAAAAAAAAAGCTTTGAGAGACACGAGGCCTGAGCTGGATGAGATAGTGGCTTCACCAGAGCACCTTTAAATACACGATCCATAAAAACACTCAAGCTGTTACAGTTCTGCATCTATATTTTGAGTGTGAGTGTTGTTTTTTTTCTCATTGATCTGCTGGGACCGGTCATACAAACTGCACTAATGTCCAAATCTGCTGTCCATTAGAGCCTGAAAGTACATGATATTAACCTGGTCAATCTGTCTGCGTTAGAACTCACTCACACCAGGGATTCACAGAGAAACTGGAAAAAAAAACACTCTTCTGTGACTCTAATGAAAATACTGGTCATTCTAAAACCATGTTTTCCTCAATCCTGATCCTAAATGTCAATCACAAAATATGGAAAACACAAGATGTGTTTCAAGTTTTTTCTCAACTCAAGCAAAGGTTTTTCTTAACTCAAAGCTGCACTTTGAATTATTGATGCAGGGGCTAGTTGTCACATTTCATTCCAGTGAATATTTTTCAGTTTTATTTTTGATACTCAGTTTCTATGTAGATACAAACTTCAAAGTCTGGTCTAAAAAAAAAAATTAAAAAAATAAAATAAAATATTGAATATTTCCTGCACTATTACCCATGAATGAATGAATGAATGAATAAAAACACCTTTTGTCAATAGCAAGGCTTGTCATCATACTTCATGGGGTAAGTTGTCACAATGGAAATAGCTTTCTAGTCTTTTCAGCTACTTCAAAGATTAAAACTAACTATGAAATAAAATTATTCATAAAATATAGGTAAAGTATAAAATTATCACAAATTGTAACTGTAAGTTAACTTGCCTATTTCTTTATATGTTGATTTAATAATTGTAAATAAAGTGCAATATAATATTTAAATATTTCTGAAAACTTTGAAATTGAAGCTCCATTAATATTGCTTACTGATGGTGACGTCATTTCCTGTAATGCTCGTTAGTTTTCAAAATGTACTATTGGAGCGTTACAGTTTACAGTTTATGTTGTAACATTTGCTTCCAGTTCATTTTATTAATAAACATTCTTAATAGAAATTACTTATATATTTGGAGACTATTTGAGTTCAACTCATGCTCACACATCACAAAGGTAAGAAATGCGACAAATTGGACAGATAATATAACATATAAAATGTGAGAACTTGCCCTGACGTGATATTTATGATAAATAAATAAAAATAATTCATGCGAAATACCATTTTCCAAACAAGCTCAACTATTCAGTTAGAGTATTTATTATATGAACATTTCTTTTAATTATTATTGTATACTATAAATTTAGTTTGAAGGACAGACATTGTATTCTGATTAATACACTATTAGACTTTTGTCTCAAAACCTTACTGAAAACGTCCCTGTGTGACAACTAGCCCCGGCCTTCCCCATGTAAAATCCGCAATATTTCATTACAATCTGTCATGATCCAATCGATTCCTCGCGTGTCAGTTTTTGGTTCAGCGTTACAGGATTTAACCTATATTAACCCGGGTCAGATCCCATATGTGACACCTCGTCCCGCTCAGTGCTGGGGTGACCGTATTTATGACCGTTAATGGGAAAGTAATTAATTCCTCATTTATAAAGAAAAAAAACAGGAGACCAAAGGAGATGAATAGAGCAATTTAAAGACTATTAGTCAAAGTGAATAGACGAGAGACACAAATCTACAGGTTAAAATCACATGGAGAGCATAACTTTTACGACAAGATTTTTCACCATAAAGTCTGTTTGAAAAAACATTTTCTTCGCAATGCAAATACAATTACTACACGTCAAACGCACCAGTCCCGTTTCGCAAATGACGCACTCAACGGGTCTAATGTTATGTCATATAAATCACAGCTATACGTCTACTGAAATCTTTCATCGGTTCAATAAATCCACTGATTCTAATGCAACTCCAACTTTTTAAAGCACTGAAGGTTTGTGATCCTCAGCAGATGCTGTTGTCAGAAGAGATAGCAGTTGTACGCATACACAGGACTTCATACGAGCACATATAATGCATTTGAAACGTGGCAGTATTAACCACATAACATTTTAATGTGCGCTCGGTAAGTCCGGAGTGATTGATTCCCCCTCAGGCGCTAACAGCCCTCCTAAGGTTTTGTGGAAATGCTGGCACAACGCTTTGGGAGCGTCTGACTGCGCTTGAGCTCTTGAGATCCTGCCTGTTCCTTGTTCCTCACGCTAGCGCTCTAACTTATTCATAACTTATTAACTCAGGGCCTGGCAGACTGAATCACTTTGACTGACTCTGAGGAGCTAGATAATGTGACTGACTCTAGCAAAGGACTGCTGCTCTTTTGAGTTTATACAGTTGCCGGCCAGAAACTGACGTGTATACTGTACGTGTATGACGCAAAAGCATGCATGTTTCAATCTGACAACAATATAGTGTCAATATGAAATGAGACTTGCAAAATGTTTGCAATCTTTGCAAAATGATTGTGGCATCAGCTGTGAA
>JAFVLL020005700.1:12500-65000 GCA_021397915.2 Tor tambroides | reverse complement strand
AGGTTACAGACTCCTGCTGTACTTAAAAGCCAACTGATTGATCTGAAGAACCTATAAATGAAACATCAAGGACTTCTCCAAAGACTATATAGCAACTTGAGAGTGAAAAATGTTTCTTGTTCTTCCTCAAGAAACCAATGAAGAATCTTACAGTTTGTATGCTGAGAATATCACTAACAGACTTTGATAAGAGACAGTAGATGTTGAATTTGAAAACAGGTCGGGAAAATCTTTTATTGTGCACCAGCACGACTTCCACGAACGTAAAGCCAGATCCGAATTGTAGCTGTCATCAACGTGCAATTGTTGAAGTAAGGCCGAGTCATATATTCTCTTTAATGTTACAACGATGCATGTGAGAGAATCAAATAAAACTGTTGGATCGACATGAATCCCGATATCTGCGACTACAGACGGGCTTTCTGCTGATTTCTCTCTGAAGTACGAGTTAAAAGAAACTCAGAGATACACCTCAGCAGCAGCAGTTTCCATACCTGTCACTTAACAATACCATCCGCGAGCCTCAGAACTCTAAAAAGCTTAAACTGCGATCTGATGAGCGCTCAAATCCGCCGCCAAGGCTAGTTGTACCTCGAAGGGAAACACGTCGGAATTTAAAACCACCCGCTAAAACGCCTACCCTTATTTTGGCGGTCCTGTCTTCATCTTCCATCCTCATTGGCTTGACAGGCTCCACTTTGCATCAGTCGTTTTTTCCGGCATCTGCAAGAAAAAAGGATATGAGAAAGACAGAATATGAGAGCTGTGAAGACGAGAAATGGATGAACTGAGGGAAAGACAAGGCCTCAAAGATACAAAAGCACCTCCAGCACTGGCTGTAAGACATGTGAATGACTGACACCGGTTAGATACACACCCGAGTGTGTGTGTGTGTGTGTGTGTGTGTGTGCGCGAGGCGTGAGTGTGTACGTTTGAGTGTCTCTCTGTGTGTATGGGTGCATGCCGACAGCTACATGGTGACAAAGCAGTGATGAATTATACAGAAAGGGAGGCATTGCTTTGTGGAAACCAATGTAACTGTCAACCTCTGCAGAAACATGAATGTTTTTTGACCGAAGTGGCATTTCTTGTTATTGGAATAAAAATGTTTGGAGGGTAACTGGAGGCCTCGGCTTTCCGCCCCACTGAGGGGTGAAAACAGCAAGGCTGAGAAAAATACGGACCAAGACCGAGAAGAAACAGCAAAAAAGAGGAAGAGTTTAGATTCTTACTGATTGAAAGTTCCAAATAGAATGTAGGAACAAATTCAAAAGCAGGAGGATACATTATAAACATGATCAGTCTAACTAATGAATATTAATTAGGTAATGTAACATTTGCCCAGTATTCATAACTGATATGTTTAAAAGCAGACAAGTGGGCACTAGCCATATTAACATCAGGGTTGCTTTACTAAAACTGAAAATAAATAAATAAATAAATAAATAAATAAATAAATAGAAAATTATAAAATGTTAATAAAATAGGTTACCTGGGGGGAAAAAAAAATAGTAATCTTAGCTAATGTTAATCTCAACATCTATTTAGTAACGTAAACAAAGGTTAATGAATGCTTCATTTTATTTCAGCTTGTTTCCAAGGCAACATTTCACATTTTCATTTAGTTTTATTGATGTACCAAAATAACTAAAACTAAAACTGAAATAAAAATACAAACTATATTACATTTCATATTAAACATTAAAAAACTAATAAAAATGTCAAAGACACACAACAGACTTACTCAAATTTGAACTGAAATAAAACGAAAAAAACATAAAAATAAAGACTAATTTAATAGTATTGCAATTATACTAAAATAACACTTATTTAGGATCACCACTTATCGACTGTGCATAAATTTGTCTTCATATAAAATAAAATAAAGAAATTTCGAACACTTAGAAAATTTTCCCCCGAGCTATAATGGTTGCTACACATCAGGCTCCAAATGTTAACTGATTGACAGCAGACAAAAAGAAAACTTTACATTTTGTCAAAGTAAATATTGCGACCTAAACTTGAGTGACAGGTGGTTCCAGATCTGCTAAGAATGTAAAATTAATTTTGCATCTGCATCATAATGATATGTTGCAGCAGTTTTACAATTTTATTTTAATTTTATTCTGTTGATAAACGGCATCTTGCGAACAATATGTTTATTCATTATTTATGGAGTCCTGACAGTGGGGATGCTAGGGGAACACATTTCCTTTGCTAATGACAGAAGGCGGAGCTGTAAAATTTGCCTGGATGAAAAATGAAGAATCATAATTCATAACAGGAGCGTCATGCAGTGATGATGCAAATGTAAGCATCACTATCAGTTGGGCTTAAACATTAAACTTCATGCAACACCTTAACATAGCTTACTACTTTGCATATTTGTTCTCATCGCTAAATAAATAAAAGCCCATTTTCCTAGCAGTGCAGTTTATTTTTAGATCAATTCAAGCAGATTTTGCTATGGCTTGTTAGCTGAGAGAGAGAGAGAAGCGTGTGACTACTGTAAAACGCTCTCTCATTATACAACTCGAGTCTTTTTTGAAACTGGGAACTGTAAAACAATCATCACTCATCTGGTATTTGCTGGCTGGCGCTTGTTATGTTTTTATTAGGCAGTCTGTGAGGGAATGAAATATGAACGGCACGCCGTTCACTCGAAATGAAGCTCTTCGGCATGGCAGGCCTCGTTAGCTAATTTCCGACGGCTGGATACTGCCTCATGATAGATTCATTAAACTCTTCCACGGCTCTGAAATTGCAGCCGAGACTCCTAATAAATATTCCAAAGCTGTGTGTTTTCTCGCATCCGTAATTATCAACACACACTAACGGTTTCACACTGAATCAATTAGCGCATTTCTGCAGAGCATTTTTTTTTTTTTTAAATCCGAAGCATTTATTGACATGATCTCCACAAACTGTGAAACAAACACAACATATTTCTGTCAGGCAGCTTGCTTGGACCTGTAGTCACACATTAGCGCGGTCCCACACACATCATTTGGTCCTGTTGTTGTGCGTTCTCGCTGTAACAGATGTTGGCTCCCATAAGCTCTAATGTCTTCCAGTGCTGCAGACAGACGTGATAGGGCTGCCTTTGTTTACGCTCTGCTCGCTTGGCTTTCAGCACCCTTCGATATCATTTTGATGAGCATTTTTAGATGAAAAAGGCCTTAAAAGTCTTGCTATATTTGGTGAATGCATACAACCTATATTTCACAGTATAGTAAGAGTTGTACTGTCAACTAGTCGATTAGTTCTACTACTAGTCAGTGGTTTGGGTCTGTGTGCATCCCGATGTATGGTTTTAAATCTTAAATAAGAATGCAGATGTACAGTAAATTAAAGTGAAATTGCACGGCAGACTTGTAAGCTGCTCATTTTGCGTGAAAATATTGGTAACACTTTATTTTAAAGTGATGTAGTTATACGTAAGACTTTTCAAAATTGTAAATAAAATTACATACAAGATTACTGGAGTATGTTTACTATTTCAGTCTTTCAAAATGTCAAGCTTTATTCACTGTTACTCGCCGATTCTTCAAGTTCTGTGTGAAAATTGTTTCTTCTTCAAATATTTTTTTCAGTGTACTTGTATTTATAATTACAAGCAACTAACCCTAAAACAAACACTAAACTTTTAGCATGTAGTAACATGTAGCTAAGTAATATTTCTCTGTACATATTTATACTGTATATATACAGATATACACTGTAACAATATCATCTTAAAATAAATTGTAACCAATATGGTCAAAAAGAATGACAAGCAAACAATTATCCAAATTCACCCAAACATTTATGTAATGCCTATGTTCGGTTAAAATAAAAAAGTAGAATTTGGTACAAGTATTTACTTCTATATGTATATTTCCCTGATGGCAAAAAGTTAGGAAACACAAAGAAATGAATAATACTTTTAGAAAACTTTCAAAATCATTCACATTTACATGAACAGCCTAATAAAAGGCTGTTATTTGGGTTTTATTTTACGTGCAGCAGGTCTACAATGGGGCTGATTGCATGACCAGCTACAGTACTTCCTGTTATTGAACACTTTCAATAATGATATCAAAAAATGCAGATTCAATTTAATGCAAATGCATTACATTCATAGAAATGTATGATTTTCTACACAATGCCATTAATAACATTTGCTTATGCATGATGCTGCATCAATTGCATCAAAAGTCAACATGACTGCATCCGCTAATGCAACAAAGTAAACCTTTAAATGTTCCCCAGGTGCCTAGCTATATCAAAAGATTTTTTTTTTTTTTTTTTTTTTTTCTTGGGGGTCAAGGGGGGCCAAGTATGTTGTAAAAGGTCCTGGTACTGGTCCTGGTACTGTACTGTACTGGTCCTGGTTTGGTTCCATGAAGAACCTTTAACACCATAACCTATTCATTGCACAAAAGGTTCTTTATAATGGAAAAAGGTTCTTGAGATTATCTGTTTTCCACAATAAGAAAAAAAAATGGTTCTTTTAAGAACTGAAAGGTTCTTTAGGGAGCCCAAATTGGTTCTTCACTAGCATCACTGATAAAAAACAAACAAAAAAAAACACTTTTTGGAACCTTTATTTTTAAGAGTGCATAACTTTTATATTTCACAGTAGATTCATTATAGTGGAAAAAAGGTTCTTCAGATTATTCAAATGTTCTTCACACTCTTAAAAAACAAGGTTCTTTATTGACATTAATGGCTCCATAAAGAGCCTTTAACATCCATGGAATCTTTCCATTGTACAAAGCGTTCTTCATAGTGGAAAAAAAGGTTCATAAGATTATTACAATATCCTTCACACTAAGAAAAAATGGTTCTTTTAAGAACTATTCACTGAAAGGCTTTTTGGAGAGCCCAAAACCCCTTAAACCCCTTTTTGAACCTTTATTTTTAAGAGTGACACGATCTGTAATTAAAGCAAACTTTGACCATGTCTTTATATATTCAATTGAAAAGAAACATTTTTGAATCATCATACACCACAAAAGAATGACCATTAGCCCCGTTGTACCCTAAAGGTCTCGCACAAGCAATTCAACCGGCTTCAGAGAAAATGCGAACACACATTTCCGCCTCCAAAGTTCAGGGCCCGAGGTGAAGAACGAGTCTTATTTGTTTATTTGTTTGTTTAATTATGGAATTCGGGGACACATTTTCCTCGGCAACATACGACGGGCCTGACCTTCAAGCTCAATCAAACCTTTAAGCGGCGTAGCGTTTTTCTCTTTGGCTCTCCTGTCTGGCGCGGCGGTGAGTTATCTGGCTGAACGGGAGCTGTCCGCGGTGCTGACAGACTGCTACCTGTGTGGGGGGTCTTCATCTCGGCTACATTAGCCCATATGGCCTGAGTTAGCTTCTATTGAAGCCGTGGCCTAATTACGAGGAAGCGGGAGAATGTTTGCGAATGACGATTGGGCCTCGGCGTTTGTGCCTCATCCAGCCCCCGCGGTGACTCGCACCTGTTCCCGTCTTTAAAACCTCTCTTTCAGTTTAGCTTTTGGCCAACGCCACCAAATGACCTATCCAGGGGGCAATAACGCTTTTTCTGTTATGCCTGTCGTCAAGCCACGGTGTCAGCATCCAGTGGAACAGACGCAACTGTACCCCGGGCAGCAGACAGAGGGGTTTGTGCACACAGCTGCTCGGGTTTATGGCTTTTAAATGTACAAAACGCAAAGGAGCCGTTATATTTACTTGCTGGCACATCGTAAGGCGGATACATCTGAAAAAAGAGAGGTAAATACTGGCATATTCTGCACAGTGTTGTGCAGTAACTAACTAAAAGTAGCAATGCCACCAACCTTAACAGTTTTTCACTATAGCATAACGTTCAAAACATCCTAGCTTTTTCCAACTAAACATTTTCACACTTTTTCTGTGACCGTACAGCTTTGCAGACAATCAAACGCTCACTTAGAAGGCATCTCTCGTTTATATCTTTAGGAAATTAGATTCATTATGGCGAATCGGTTCATTCAGACAGTTAGCAAGTGAATCAGTTTTAAAAAATTGATTCACTTATTTATTAGAGTCTTGTTGTTCTTTTTTGTAGCACAATATTTAGTTAAACGCTCATATAGTTTCTATCATTTATTCTTCTCCTACTAGAACAGAAAAATACTGTAAATTACAATTAAAAATGATTTGATCTGACATATTACATTATCACCTCATATGTCAGAATAGGACTGATAATGTCTATTAAATTCCTTGAAAAGCAGACAAAAAAAAAGTGTAATTCAATAATAAAGAAACTTACAGAAGCACTTAAGTAAATAAATTACTATATAATATGTTATATATTACCTGTGAATGGACTTTTTTTAAACATGTTTTGTCAACAAATCAATAATAATAATAAATTCATATGCTATGCAATGGGTATTAATTAATTAATTTGTTTATTTGTTTGTTTGTTCATCAGAGCCATCTATGATTGGAGCCATGGCATCCATCTCCAAATCTGAATATATATGTGATTAATTGCCATTAATCTGATTAATTAACTGGCATATAAAGTAATTAATTCAATAATACATTTTAATTGTTTGACAGTCCTGTTAAAAATGTATTGCTCCCTGTAGTTTCTCTTATAATAACTATATTTGCAAAAGAGTGAAGCTAAACTACTTCTTACAGTGTATAAGCAGTTTCATCAACAGCGATTCTGCATATCGTGACCTGGATGTTACAGCAGCAGTCGACTATGTAAAGTGTGTGTTGTCATGTCAATGTTCCTGTCAGGCGTTGTGATTCCAGGACGACTTCCTGTAAACACACTGAGAGATTTGTGTGCTTTGAGGTTCAGCTTGATTCAACATCATTTCCCACTGCTTTAGGACTTTGTTGCTGTCGGGAATGGAGCGGTAGGGGAGAGAGACATAGAGAGAGAGACAGAGAGAGAGACAGACGGAGGAAAAAGGGCTTCCCACTAACATGTTCATCAAAGGCCTTTTGGTTCTCTCTATCGCTTTTTTATTTGGTGTCAGCACTTCACAGTGAGCGTTGTATGGAAATGTGTTTGGCTGCCTGGAAAGCTGTCAGGAAACACACACAACTCAGTTGCAGGAAGGTAATTTGACTGGGCTGATGTCTTTTCTCCTTTCTGGTCGCCTCATTATACAGAGAGAGAGCAAAATGGCAGCGCTCGGTGTTTTATCTGTCAGCATCTCTCCGTAATGCGTTTTCATACCATGTGTATTAGTCGCTAACATCAAAGGAGTCGTGTAAGGGCCGCGGAGAGCGTGCGGGCGCCGGAGAACCAGACATCCTGAAAGGTGACAATTGAATCTCTTTGCTTGCGTGGCATGTCGACGTGCTGGGAGAATAGACTTCATTTGACTCGCTTGCTCTTGGGTAAATAGCGGCATGAAAAGAAGGCCATAATATGACAGTTACGTGTGATAGTGAGAATGTGAGAGGAGCTTTTTCTTCATAAACAACGCTGCGCTCAAAACACGGTCGATCGGTGGAGAGCAAAGCAGACGTCAAAAGCGGGAGCGGAGAATACAAGTTATTCAGTAAAACATGTTTGTAAAGGAAGCGTTTGTAAAGGAAGTCATGATGTGAATAAACCCCCTCGCAAAACCTATAACCTGAATGCCAAGACGGGAAGGATTTAAAAAAAAACAGCTTTTTTTTTTTTTTTACACATTTTTTGATAACTTTATATAAATGTATAAAAACTATCTTTGAGTAAAAATACAAATATATAAATGAAATAAAATGTTAAAATTGCTAAATTGTATTACCTGGGGCTGGTGTACTGTATAGCCTGGGGACAGCTTCTTCAATAATATCTTTTGTCAACCTAAATATAAATAAAAAAATAAATAAAGATACAATAATTTATTTGTTTTTAAGCTATCATTTACTCAAAAATGCATATTTGCACTCAAACAATCAATCAATTAATCATCAAATATTAAATATTATTTATATTATTTAATTACTGTATTTGAATATGATCAAAAAGCATTTGGTAAACTCTAGCCATCATAATTAGGTTAAATAAATAAATACATCTAGACCAATGTATCAATTAAGCAATCAACAAATTTATTACATTTTATTTCTTAATATTTGTTTTTAATCAAAAAATCGAAATGCTATATTGTATTTGAACATGACCAAAAATTTCGCAATTTGCCAAACTTTGGCTACATGATCATATTTAGGTAATTTTCAGGGAGGAAAATAAATCAAAATTTTAAAAAGGTGAATGTTTTGAGCATTCCATTTATAGTACGTGAAACTCAAAGTATCAGTCAGTAGAATTACTAAATATTATCTCGATTTATTTTTAATCAAATACTGCAATACTTTATTTTAATATGACCAAAATGCATTTGCTAAACTTGTTTTTGCAGTATAAAATATAATGAAATCTTTTTTCTTTTTTTTTCCTGATTTCCTAAACTTAGACCAGATCATCATATTTATACAAAAACGTATAGTATTGCAATCAAAAAGTATCATTATCTAGGATAGTTTGGGAATTTCCCACTTCAGATGAGTTCAGTTAATTAAATTGAACTCTGCTGTTGCAGCGTAGCAGTGCGCACACCTACTGCCCAGATGAATATACTGTATGCTTTCGCATAATTGGAGTGTGTGTGTCTGCATCCAAAACATTTCCTGCTGCTAAGCATCAGCACATGCAGCATTCCTGCTGCATGCTGGGATCACAACAAAAGCTATTGATTGGCTGAAAGGAAGACATCTCCACAAAAGGGCCTCCTGTTGAGGCCTTCCAGAGAAATACCGCAGAGAATATATAACCTTTCTCACTATCTTAAATGATCCCATGTGACACGACTCAGTCGTTTGATTACGCAGGAAAAATACCAGCATCAGTCAATTGATGTGGAAAAAAAAAAGTCTCTATGAATCGAGTTCATATAACTGAACTGGCTCTGTCTTAGTTTTAGTAATATTTGCTCAAAATTAAATTTTTAAAATTTCTGAATTTTTTCTTTTTTCCATTTGTATTCATATGATGAATGCTTTATTCAGAATGCATTAAACTGATCAAAAATGACACTTATACCGTAATGTTACAAAAGAATTGTATAAATATAAGCAATGTATATATCGTATAATATATATTTAGACATTTAAGATAGATAGATAGAGAGAGAGAGAGAGAGAGAGAGAGAGAGATCAAATGTGACATTTATAATATTATAAAACATTTCTATTTCAAATAAATGCTGTTCTTTTAAACTTTCTATTTATGAAAGAATCCTGGGGGGGATCATTTTTATCATTTATTTAAATTATATAATTATATATAATTTCTATTTCTATATGTAAATTCTAGTATACTGTATTAACTTAAATTATTTAATGTAGTTTTGGATTGAATATTAAAATGTAAATATTTATTTAAATATTTACATAACTATTTAAACACATAATCTTACATGGAAACAAACAAAAAATAGTTAATAAATATTAAGTTAGTTAGCTGGTAATCATAGGAAATGTATAATCCCAAATCAGACATTTTAACCTTTACACCCCATTCTAAGCCACCTGACCTACAAAACTTTTTATTTCATGGTCATGAGCAGTAAATGATCATAGGAATGTAAAGCTGACTGACACTCATCAGCGTTGAGAAGATGACGTGTTTCCACGGGAATCGGTGGTGCTGTCCCCCGCAGCACACGTATGCACAAACAATTGCTTACATGCAAACAGTGCCGTGGGCGAGGAGGACCCATCTGGGCGAGGGTGTCGGGCCTCCGCATCTGTAGCCGCCCGATGAAGGTGAGAGAGAGGGAGGAGGGGGCTGAGAAAGAGGGACGCAAATTAAAGCTCACTGTGGGAAGCTCAAGCCCCTGGCACTTTTCTTATGCAACAGCTGCACCTTCACCAGCCTTCATCTCACATCCTGACATATCCGTCCAGCCGGGCCGGCCCGTGCGCCAGAGCCGGCCCGGGAAAGAGCGGGAGGCGGGGAGGGGGGCCAGAGTCCCCGCCTTAAGCAAAACAGGTGTATGACATCCTGTTGCTGGTCTGCAGGGGGAACCGGGCTACGAGCCGCACATCCTACTGAGAGAACAGCCGAAAATAACAAAAGAAGGTTAGAGCCAAGGCTGACAGGCTCATTGATAATATTTTAGATAAAGCAGGTCTGAGAGTTGACTGCAAATTGCCTCTAATGTCTAATTACAAAATGGAGCCATTATTTATTATTTCTCAGGGAGGGTGAGGGATTTGGCCCTTGCCAGAAATTTCCGGCTCGCGTGCCAGCTTCGGCCAGGTCCCCTCCGTGAGTCGGGTCTCTAAGGGTCCCGCCTGCACGTTTAAAAACCTTACATGTATTGTTTGGGGTCAGATTGAGTTTGGTTATTTTAATGTACAGCCGGGACGGACTGCCCTTGCGATCTCCCAGTGGTAACAAGCATGTTAAATGTATTTGTAAATAAACTACTGTACATAAGGGTGAATGTCACAAAAAAAGTAGAGATTACACTTTACCTCAAGAAGAAAAAAATCTCTAAAGAAGATCTAAAATATTATATTAAAAAAATAACAATTATATTCAATTATATACATCAAATTTTATATAAAAAACATTTATAAATAAATTTTATAAATATATATGTATATATATATTGCATAAAAATGAAGAAAATTTAACTTATTCTAGATATCTAGAATACACGTATAGATTCTAATAAAATGAATAGAAATAAATTAATAAATTCATTATATTATTATAATATATATTGCAATGCATTAAATTTAGTGTCATTTTAGTAGGACATACTATTATAGTTTTTATATTAATATTTAATATCAGATTTCATTTTCAAAATATAAATTTTATTTTCAGTAAAAGTTTAGCCATTTTATTGTGTGTTTTGGTCATTTTTAGATTTTTTAAAAATATTTGTATAATTTTTTTTAGTAATAGTTTAAAATAATCTTTATTTCAGTTTTAGTTTTAGTTATTTTAGCACATCAAGTTAAACTAAATTAAAATAAAATGTTGACTTGGCAACGAGCTGAAATATTTCAGGTAATGCTTATTTTAAGTAATGAAAATGTTTATTTTATGGTTTAAATTTTAGTTTCAGTTTTACTTTTAGTTAAATAACCCTGATTATATTATTATAATTATGATCATTTAAATAAAGTTAATTGTAAAATAATATCACAATATAAAACAGGCCTAGCCTTCATTTCGAAAAGTAAAAGCTAATTTCTCTCTAATTTATTAACAATAAAATATGACTTGACATGGTTTTGTGACATTCATATTAATGCATGTATTTTTTGACATACTTTATAATGAAAGTTATTGCGATTAGAAAACAGGCATGCAGTTCACAGCATAAAGCATATCCATTTAAAAGCAAAAATGTTAGGAGTAAAAGAATGTCTGGCCGTGTCACCGGAGGATGATGGGATATGTGTGTGCGTGCTGGGGGGTGGGTGATCATTTAGATGGCACACTCCAGTTTTTCATCATTAGGCAGATGCCTCCTGCCGCTCAGGTTAGGACACGTCCAAAGCGCATGCTGTCTGAGTCAAATGAGCCAGTTCAAGCCCACCTGATGCACACACACACACACACACACTCTCAGAGCAGCGTCCCCAAGGCCGGCCAGCCACACACACATGCACCTGGCCCTCCATTAGCACCTAAACTTCACTTATTAGATTAATACCAGAAGTGACGATAACCCCAGACCTTTGGGGACTCCCACAAACTTCACCTGAATGCTGACAAAATCTCACTTCGGCACAGCGGTGCGCTTACACACTGATTTAACCTTTAGCATTCTTGCAGTAACTTTAATGATAATTATATTTTAATCATAATTAGTAGATTAAGCCTGCGATATACTTTGTAGGTTTTCAGTGCACATATTTTGCACAACCTGTGGGCTTACTTTTGAATTCCCAGTGTGATATTTGTATTTACATTCTAATGAATGTTGGTATAATTATCGCATGAACACACTTAAAAAAATCATTTATATTCAGTGAATAAAATGTGTTAATTCCCTTACGGAAAAAACCTCAGTGTGAAGGTATTATCACCTACATTTTAACATTATGATCTCTTGCTTAAACTTTTAAGGGGTAGTTCACCCAAAAATGAAAGTTTTGTGAGTCATTTACTCACCTTCATGTCGTTCTGAGCACATATGACTTTCATTCATCTAAAAAAAAAAAAAGCACACACAAAAGGAGATGTTAGACAGTTTTAAAATGCAGAAATTCAAACAAGATTTGAGATATATAGCAGAAGGGAAGGATCCCTAAATTATGTTTAAATTCATATGTCATCTGAAGACTTGGAATATCTCAAGTATTGACTACTTTATTGTGCATTTATAGTGTTTTTGTCAATTGTGTAATCTGCATTCACTTATTAATGGAAAAAAGCAGTGTGAATATTCATCATTTTCTCTTCATTTATAGTCTTAATGTCCAATTATGTCTTGGTTGAATTTTTCCTATTATATATAGGCTAATTTTGGATGTTTTCTTAAAAGAAATAAAAAAGAAATAAAAATATATTCTGTTTTATTTTATACTGATGTGTGTGTGTGTGTGTGTGTGTGTGTGTGTGTGTGTGTGTGTGTGTGTGTGTGTGTGTGTGTGTGTGTGTGTGTGTTAATGCTTTGGCAATACTGTATGAAAAAATCAAATCAAACAGTTTAAAATTTACATTTAAATTCATTTTTGGAGTGTGAACTAACCTGCTAAAGATTTAATTTAAAAGAAACACAGTACCGTTGTACTTTGATACTATTATATATATTTCTGTCTATCATAGAGTTAAAAAAAAAAAAAAAAAAAACTGAAAGGGTGAATTTGGGTTCTTGTGAAGATAATGAAGAAAACCACTGTCTAAACATCACACTTTAAAGGACTTTATCATACAAACTAATGAAATAACTGTCATTTGCATCAGATGGTTGAACACTTAAAACATCACTGATGCAGTTTTCTCTAAATAACTCCCTCCTCGCAAATCTCCTAAAAAGAACAGCAGCCACATTTACGGCAGATAAACACCTTTATATAAAACTGAGGTGATCCAAAGCACTCAGAACAAATGCAGACTTCACTTCAGGGGGCCGTATTACTGTGCTTACGCAGGGGTCGACAGAAAAGCCAGTCTCCTGTGGAACAGTCCGAGCTTCAAAAACGCAAACAAGTAAAACAAAAAGTCATCCAGTTTGAAACCCAAATCACCTTTTTGGACATGAAAAGCTCCAACATGCTTAATTCCCCGTTTCCTTTGGAGATCTGGCTGCTCACGCTAGTGGGTAACCTTTCCACGCGCCGTTTGTTTACTGCGGGGAGATGGAGAACACGTCCGCCGCTTGCTGTCGAGTGCCAGAAATGAGCACCAGCACGAGCAGTTTGTATAAGTCAGCCATGAATGATTACAGATTAGCCGGTCTGGCAGAGGTTCTGCAGGGATCCCTGATGGAACTTTAAAGCCGCTGGCATGATGGTCCGACACACTGGAGGAAGACAGAGCAGTGCCACACATCATTTGGGCCTGAGTGCACCCAACTCCAAATAATCACTTTAATCAGCAAAAGTTAATCGCTGTAAATCATAAATTAATGGGCAGAACAGTTGGCCAGAGCCGCTGTGCTCTGAGTTACTGACCTCACAGGTCTGATACAGCGGCCCCAACAACAATGCACACTTAAAAATGTCTATGCATTAGCTAACAAAATATCACATTTACTTTAAAGGTAAAATATGCCATTTCTGACGCCAACAAAAATGCATTACTAAACAGTCAAGCTGGCCTCAAAACTCAAACAATTGCTTGACACAATGTTGTTGATCAAATATGTAGATTGAAAACCTGTTTGGCACTACTTGTGGTGCATAAATTACACATTGTAGGCAACACATTTTATGTGGATATTCAACAAGAAAAACATAAAAAGAGAGACTTTTTTACCTGTAAGCTTTTGATTGGATTGTGAAAAATGGGGTTGATGATGAGAGGTGGTTTGAGTACAAAGGTTTAAAAGCCAGATAGGAAAGTTGAGATAGAAAAGGGAGTAAGTATTTTGGATGAAAGATTACATTTAGTCAACGTATATAGCCTAATAAAAACTCAGACTTGCATTTTAAGAAATGATCAGGCATATTTACTCACCGTTTACATTCCAAAAGTGTGTTCCCCAAAAGCATTGTTAGTCCAAAGATTTGGTGTTTCCCAAATGCACAGTTCCATTGAACATTAGCAAACAGTTTCGTAGAGTTTTGGTTGGAATTACAGCGACCAAACTGAGGTTAGAGGCATAGTTCTTGTTAGTATGACATATGGATAACTCACTTGAGAACAATAAACAAGTTAACATGTAGTACAATCTATTTATTTCAATCCATGCATATACACATTTTATTCTACATCTTCTAGTTTGTTGAAGGAATAAACGCGCCGTACACCACGTACTTCTCGCGGAGCACCAGAGTGATGTACAGACACCCGCGAAGTACAAAAAAATAACGGAAACAAAAATACTAGCGAGCCGAGGCAGTCCTCCGTTGACACGTTCGTTATTTACAGCAATAATCTGACATTAATTTGATCTCGAACTTAATTAATAGAACAGTTGTCACTCCATCACCTACATGATGTGGTTCAACAAAGAGCGACAGAATAAGTTTTCAGGAAACACGCGACTAATGTTAGCTAGTTCACACAATTGACTTTAAGTGTATGGACAAAAACAGTGCAAACATGCTTCAAAATACAGCTTAGAAATTACATGAGGATATAGACTTTAGTCAGGTTAGACGCCATATGCATTCAACACGAATGAAAACATGACTGTGAAGGAATCTGGATATACTTACAGTCTTTACAATGTCATGCACTGTATAAAGGCTAGAACACGTAATTTTCACCTCACAACTTTGAAAACTGTTTTATGGAGTTTTTGTCGACTGAAAGTTTTCTACTGAAACACTTTTCTTCAGCTGAACAATCGGTAGGCTATATTGTTAAACAACATGATCCATTAAACATAAGCTACCGTACTTCAGTCCCTCACTGCCTCATTTTCATTCCTGTCAAATTTTAAATATGGCACTATCTTGACTAAGGTCTGTGATGACAGAATTTTCTTTTTGGGTTAACTATTGCTTTAAGTCGATCGTATCACATTTACACCTCCAAAAGGTGTTTTTCCCCTCCACAGTATGCCATACAAGAACTATTTTGGTTCCCCAAAGAACCAAAGTGAACATTTTCTAAAAGAACCATTATTCTTAGTGTGAAGAACATTTTAATAGTCTAAAGAACCTTATTCTTACTTTTGTGCAATGGAAAGGTGTCATGCATGTTATAGGTTTTTCATGGAACCACAGATGCCAATAATTTCACATATTAAGTTTTGTTAAGTTTTGCATGAGCCAAAATGAGTGAATTAAAGACACACGGTGGCAAATGCATTTCCCCCTCACTGTTTCTCAGATCACTCTGTCCTTTTCTCATTCTCTCTTTCACACAGACACATCTGCTTTACGGCAGCTCAGAGCAGTAGGTGTACAGACGGGGAACGCAGACCGGGCCCGGGTAAATTATCACATTGGTAGTTTGTCAGTAAACAGGTAAATTGCAGTGGAACAGGTGTTGGTAAGAGGAATGAGCCATTCGCTATAATCGGCTTTTAGAAAGGCATCTTGAGCAATAAAGTACAGAGTGCAAAAATATTAAAGATTGAAGTCATCAAACAAAACTCCTGAAAGATATTTCAGCGAGCTCAGTGGTGCACTGCAGGCCTACACACGTCCTCTTCAGAGACACGGGTGAGATAACGATCAAGCAAAACAACGATATGACACCATTAACAGATGTGGAAATGATCAGGCCCAAATGCAGATGAAGAGATAATGACAGAGACTCTTATTAACAATATGTTCCTAATGAGATCGTTATGATCATCCTCTCAAGTACCATTTGGAGAGACTTGACCGAGTGCTGAGAGGAAAAAAATGAGTAAAATAAGTTGTCGTTTAGGACGAAATTACATACAATGTGTGATTTCTGTCCCATCTCACTGCCACCATGTAAAATTAAATTTAAATAAAAATTCATGGGATGTCATAACGTCCCACTTCCAATATGTTTAATAAAAATCAAATCAAATTATATAAAAAATGTCCAACACAGATAAAATAATAAAATAAAATAAAAAAAATAATAAAATAAAATAAAAAAACATTGAGTAAAGACCTAAAATAAAATAAAATAAAATAAAGGGATGTTGTACCACCCCACTCCACCATCTTTAATAAAAATCTAATCAAATTATATAAAAATGTCCTGTACAGACAAAATAATAAAATAAAATAATAAAATAAAAAATGTTGTATAAACAGCAAAAATTAAATATAATAAAACATTATAAGCTGTGATCCCATTACCCCACCCCCACATCCATTAAAGACCTAAAAAGCCTAAAGTAAATCTAATTAAAAATACAATAAAATATGACAGAACAAAATAAAAAAAATAAATAAAAAAAGTTTAACACCAAAATAATAATATTTAAAAAAATAATGAATAATGTGTAATAAGATACCTGTCTTCAACAAACTACATGATTTAAGGTATCATTCATGTCTGCAACATAAATGATAGAGACAAGTTATTTGGTTTATGCAAAAAAAAAAAAAAGAATCTGCAGTTTTGTTTTGTTTTGTTTTTTGGTTTGATGTTGAAGGAAAAAATGGAATTCTCTAGAATATATAATAAAATATGTTGAATGGATCTAATGACTTCACTCGTATTGGTACTTAAATGCACAATTAAATTAACCAAAATGCCTAATAAAAACATGAGGGGAAGAATGTAGAACTTTATGAATGACAGACATTCCAATTCCGCTGAAATCTGCTGAGCTTTGGCTTTCAGAGCGGGCCTGCAGATTCTGTGTGGGAAATAACAATAGTTATTGCTAAAGCAAGCACCACTAATAATAGTAGCAGAATAAAGATGGGTTTCAAAAGAAAGACTTGGCACAGAACCACAGATCCGTTCTGCTTCAAGTAGGTCTAGGTCACTTCAAGAAAACTTGTCCTCACTCCTGCGAAAAGACTGAAATACTCCCCCAATGTTTCTGATAAATATGTTCTTGTGCAATTCGTTACTAAAATCTCTCTCTCTCTCTTCTCAGTCTAATCTCCTCATGTTCAGATACCTCCGGGGGTCTGTTTAAAGCACAGGTGCGCTCTCTCAATCTCTCTCTCCCTCTGCGCCTGTGCATGAGGAGGTGTGTGTGAGTGTCCAGGTGCATCTGTGTGTGTATGTGTGTGTCCTTTGACCCATCCATATGGTCACCGGGGGTGATGGAGCTGCCCAGGTGCACCTTGCACACAGGGCCACGGCAACCGGGGGAGGGACGACACTCCAAGAGACGTCTGTTTGCACAGAACACTCCATGACCTTGTTGTTTTCACCATTACTCATCTGGAGTGTGCGCGTGTGTGTGTGTGTGTGTGTGTGTGTGTGTGTGTGTGTGTGTGTGTGTGTGTGTGTGCGAGTGTGTGATGGTTGGTAAAAAGGAGCAAATTTCATCACTAGTAGACATGCTGAGTCTTTATGCATGCTTGTGTGTGTCTGTGAACCTCATGAAATCACTTCCGCCCCAAAGTCAAAAGAAAGAAAAGAAATTGTTCTTTTATTTAGTCTTAGTTTATTAAGAACTCTGAAATAAGTTAAGAATGGTTCCATGAAGAATTTGTAAAGAGATCTGTTATGCTCATGTTTCACGTTTCAAGCACATTTCCCTCTAAATTGTCATTACTGTATCACTCATTTTAATTTTGTGCATTTTTGTAATCTCCATTATTCTCAGTGGTGACTCATTAGATGCTCATCAAAAACCCTTCTAACTGAAAGTAACTTCATTAAATGTTTTCTTATTAATCAATTAATCAATTCTTATTAATCGATTACAGTATTAATCAATTTAATTATTAATCTGCAAATACAACAAACACTATGATGCATAAATGCTTTACAAATTAAATAATACATTTTTCACAGAGTAACTTACTTTTTTATTTTATTTTTTAACCAAATTAGATGTTTTTGTAATGAGGATTGTCATGAAAAAATATTATGCAATTAAATAAATAAATAATCTACACTAGGATTTATTTTATTTAAGAAAAAATATAATTTCTTATTTCTTTCTTTTGATTTTGGGAATACAATAAATCACCAAATTTATACAATATTACACCACATTTAAAATGTCTGAATATCATTGCATTAAATAAAAAAATACACTAATGTTCACAAAAATGTTTTTAAGAAATTAATATTTGTATTCAGAAAAGACACAATGCTACAAAACATTTCTATTTCCAATAAATGCTGTTCTTTTGAACATTTAAAAATGTGTCACGTTTCTGCAAAAATGTTAAGCGGCACAACTCTTTTCAACGTTAATATTAATAAGAAATATTTCTTGAGCAGCAAATCACAATATTACAATGATTTCTGAAGGATCATGTGACAGAAGACTGGAGTAATGATACTGAAAATTCAGCTTTGCATCACAGGAATAAATTACATTTTTTAAATATATTACAACCAAAACCAGTTATTTAAAACAGCAAAATTATTTCACAATATTACTGTTTTTACAGTATTTTTAATCAAATAAATGCAGCCTTGGTGAGCACAAAAGACTTCTTTCAAAAACATTAAAAAAAAATCTCAACCTTTAGACTTAACAAACAATGCTGCAAGAGGTTTTTGGTGTCACTGTAACTACAAAAACACATCAATAACAACATCTCAGTTTAGGCTCGTCGTGGCCAACGGTCTTTCAAAGAAACATGAAGCGATTACAATGGCGTGTTCAGTGATCAGACTCCCAAACAACAGATTTTGAAGCAAAGCTTTCCATATAAATAAGAAAATTAACCACCTATCTACCTCACCCGGCTGCATCTCAATTTCTCATGTATTTTTCCATGCAACAACATGGATCTTTGGCCTTACAGAATACCTCCATATGGAGTCCCATCTCTCTCTCTTTCTCTGGATTTATTGCCGTGTCTATCGTGGGCTTTTCCGCCAGAGAAATATGATCCATCCACAGCTCTTTCTCACCAGTGTCGTCTCTCCTCTGGGTTTCCACTGCGACACACAACTGTCTGCTGGGAAGCGGAGAGTTCTGGGTCCTTTTTCCCCATCAGATTTGGGGTTCAGAGGTCACCAGCGCTCATTGCCCTGGGTCAGGAGCAGGAAGAGCAGGATCTAGAACTCCTGAGAGGTTAACGCCAGTCTAGAAAGGTCACCGGCAGGCTTTTCCTGCATGGAAGTTTTGATGTGTGGGTGCTGACAAGGATACGGAGGCCGAGGGTCGGCTCTTACACCTCAAATGGGGTTCAGTGATACTCAATATTCCACCGAGACCCCTTCTATATACGCTTTACCCCCATTTTCCGGTTTCGTGTTGCATATTTAACGTCAGATGGATTTTGATGTGTGGCGAATATTGTGCCAATAGATGGCTGGGAGAGAAAAAAACTGAAAGAAAAATAAAAAACCAGGTATTTCTACAGCAATGTTTTGATACGTCCGGTTCATAAATGTTTCATCCGAAGCGATTCGCTCATATCATGTGTGAGTATGGAGGCGCGTGTGAGTGTTTTATGTGGATATGTGTAAGAGAGAGTGTGTTGTCCGCATTGGGAGGAGAAGATGCCCCAGATGTTGATATCGATGTTGTTTCTTTAGATTTATAGGAAGCTTCTCCCACGGGTTTCCCTCAGGGTAAGAAATAGCTTTTTTTCGCCAACGCTTCAACTCCACACTTCAATTTAGGCTATTCTGACTGATATAGTTTTGAAGGGAACAACAGCGACTCAATGATCATTTCAACGGACTGAAAAAAAATATCACAAAGATTGATTTTATATCCCTCGGACTTACGCTAATGACGACCGAGCACATTGAAGCGCCAATTAAGGTGTGAAAGATGTTTAGCTGGAACGAAGTTTTGAAAATGTGTCATTTGAGTTTGAAGGCCGGCTGTAATGAGAAGGAAATATCTATCAGATGTCAGCGGACGTTGAAGCGTGAACGGGAAAGAATGGGCCGGCGTTGGGAAAGAGGCCGTACTGTATATGGACCTGTCAGGCCTGTTCAGGCTCAGTGCCCTGATCGCTTCATGATGTGAACTGAAAAGACTCCATACGGCCCTACCGCTAAAACCCAAGAGCCCCAGCAGCCAGTCTGGGGAGAAGTATGGGACTTCCTGTAGAAAGCACAAGCGTCCTTAAAAGCAGATTGAGGTGCTCATGTTAAAAAAGGGTTATAGGGGGGCTGATATTACAGGTAATAAGGAGAAATCCCTCTGACAGAACTGACAGGCGGAGGGCGATTCCCACAGGCCTTTACTGTAGTAATCAGTGATGTGGAAATACAGGAAGCAGATATGAGTACAGGGACAAAAACAAGACTGAAAAATAGAAAGATAAAATCAGGTACCCAGTAATTATTTTGGGATAATCTGTTCTAGATGTTCACAGGTGTTAAATTACATGGGAAACCTTGTGGTTTTAGCCTGACTGTTTTCACAGTACAACCAAATTTTGAGTTTCACACATGTAATAAATACAGTAAATATTTTTTCAGGTCATGCTAGCTTGTAATAGGTCATACCAAATATTAGCACAATTCCATATATTGTTTTTTAAAGAATATATACACACCAGAGCCTGTGTGACTTTGTTAAATTAATAAAAGTGGACCACCAGGTTCAAGGTTGATAATTTAAATAATTTTAATAAATAGAAAAAATTATATATGAAATAAAAAATAACAAATTATTTCACTTTTTTTAATTCAAAATAAATGTGTAATAACTTACATGATGATGATGATGATGATGATATTATAACAATAATTATAATTAATATTTTATATTATTATATTGATTTGTATTATTATATTATATGTGACCCTGGACAACAAAACCAGTCATAAGGGTCAATTTTTTGAAATTGAGATTTATATATAATCTGAAAGAATCATCTGAATAAATAAGCTTTCCATTGATGTATGGTTTGTTATGATTGGACAATATTTGGCCGAGATACAACTATTTGAAAATCTGGAATCTGAGGGTGCAAAAAAATCTAAATACTGAGAAAATTGCCTTTAAAGTTGTCCAAATGAAGTTCTCAGCAATGGATATTACTAATCAAAAATTAAGTTTTGATATATTTACAGTAGAAAATGTACAAAATATCTTCATGGAACATGATCTTTACTTAATATCCTAATGATTTTTGGCATAAAAGAAAAATCAATAATTTTGACCCATACAATGTATTGTTGGCTATTGCTACAAATATACCCCAGCGACTTAAGACTGGTTTTGTGCTCCAGGGTCACATATATTAATTCAAATGAACCTCTTCCTTATTTAATGCTTATTTTAAAGACATGTTTTATGAAGTTTAATATGCATTTGAATCTAAAAAAGAAATATACAGTTTATACATTATATGGCTTTCAAGTTTTGAAAAGCATCATAAACGTACCTTAAACTTGGTCCATGTATGATTAATGTGCTATACTGCAAGTCTTCTGAAGTCATATTATAGTTTTGTGTAAGGTGGAAACAGTGATGTCCTAATTCCTGAATGAATCTTCTAGATCTTTTCAATTAATCTTTTGATTCAGTTTACAAAACCTGTCAAAACGATTCGTTCATAAGTTGGGCCGATTCAGTCCGATTCAGTCAATCAACTAACTGATTCAATGATCTGTTCAATTAAACGGAAGATTATTTGTGAATAATATAATTTTTTTGGTCTGTTCACTTCATCTTTGGGGTGAAGTACTCCATGTATCAGCGCACTAACTGAGCCACCGTCTCCAAAGGTTTCTATCCTGAATTGTTCATATTGTTTTTGTTCTCTGCAGGACGTTTCTGGATTCTCCTTCCTTTGTGTTCATGGAGTGAGGAGGGACACGAGCAGCAGGTGTGTAGGTGGGACGAGACAAACATTTATAACCTGAGCATCTCTCCGAGGAACCCTTCCTCTCTTCTCGGGCTTCTCGCTCCTGTCTGAATCATAAAGATCTGGCTGGATGATCAGACAGTCTCTTCACGAGGTTATAAAGTCTTGTTATCCTGAGGCTGAACTGTCACCACTGTTGTTGTTGTTGTGGTGGCAGCGGTGGCCGTTGTTCCTGCTGATCTTATTGGCTACTCATAGGGGCCCATAAAGACGAGTGTGTTGTGCGTTTCATCTCCATAGCTGGCTTACGGGCTGATAGAGAGATGAAGAGAAAGAGAGAGAGAGAGAGAGAGAGAGAGAGAGAGAGAGAGAGAGAGATCCCCAGGCCACCTTCACTGTAATGTTGGTCTGAAGGGAGGGAGGCAGCCATCATATCTCTGATCAGAAAAGGTAATGATCAAGAAGACATTAGCTTAACCATTTGTCCACAGAGAACAAATGTTCTACTAAACCATTTTAAAAAATCAATTATACATTGATTATGCAATATCTGATTCATAAAAATCCATTATATTCAGGCTAAGGCAAGTATCACTCATACTTTGGGTTTAGGGGTTTGTTCGAATGACTTGCATCAGTGCATAATTCATTATGCAATATTTTAACAACCTCTAACAACAATCTAGCATTGTGGAAGTAAGTTTTGCATGAAGTTCAAACAAAACTGCTTTCAATCTAATTATAGATTGCAATTTTATATATATTAAAAAAATAGAACATAATTTAATATAATATTACAAATAATATAATGTAATACAGCAACATTTATTATATTATATTACACACACATTGGACAAAAATTTTATATATTTTTTTTCTTTATGCTAATATTGCAGCCTACATAATTGGGTAATTTCATCATGATTGTATTAATTATTAGCAAACATTTATTTATTAAACATATTATTTATATTATATTATATACACATTGCACAAAACTATTTTTTCTTTATGCTAATATTGCAGCCTTTATAATTGGGAATTTGAATGAATGAATGAATGAATGAATGAATGAATTTAAATCTAAGATTGCAATTGTGAAATATTATTTAAATTATGTAAAAAATATATTATATTCATAGTTGTGTACTTTCATGTCTAATTCAATAATACAATAATATTACTGTAATTATTATAATAATATTATTATATTGATTACAATAATATTATATTGATACTATAAAAATGAATATAATAATGTAAGTCTAATACTGATCTAATCGCACAAAACAGTTTTCTCTTTATTCTAACATTTCACCCTTTATAATTGGGACATTTTCATCATTCATTTAAATTGCACTCGAAAGGTCACCAAACCAAGGGAATTTTCCTAATCTTGCAGCACTCGAAATCCTAATTTCAAGTCTGCTTCCAGCTCTGGCTGACGGACAGCTGCTGACGGCCAGGAAGCGAGGAAGAACCAGCAGCGATTTGGGGAAATCTTCAATAAAACAGCATAACTAACAGGCCGCACATTGAGCGTGTGATAAGAGGGACAGAGCGGCTCCCCGAACACGCTGCTGGCACGGCCAGACTCTGTTAGCACCCAAAGAAATAAATAAACAAATCAAGTCGCCATCCTCAGTAATCCCCTAAATTCAAGCTTATTGATGTTAAATCTGGAAGAGAAAAGCCCGACCCCATTCCGTTTGAACCCTCCCCCTCTCGTCAGTTCCAGTGTCAGCAGTTGTTGTTTTGCGACCGGACATCTTATGGCACACGCAGATATGCTGGGACATGGACAGCTTGTCCCGCTAAAGCCTGTTTTGTCTTGTTCCACTCTTCCTCGTCCTCCAGTTTTGCGGCGTGTCAGAGCCAGCTGGCTTGAGCAGAAAGAAGAGGAGAAATAAGCTCCTTATTGCAGAGTCGTGGTATTTGCTTTCCGCCAGGGTTGAGGGTTCTCATTATACCATGTTCATGAGGCTACGAGTGCTAATTGGTCTTCCGCTGAACACAGAAAGAACTCACGAAAAATGTGACCGTAGGCGATATAACCTAATTAGGAAATTTGCCACTGTACGGCGGCCAGATCGGGCCTCGCTATTGTTCTGCGCAGATAAACAGGCGCGTTTTCCACTCTGCTTTGGAGGACGCCGCTTTATCTTCACTTAAATTATCAGCAAATGGCAAAAGGTACATAAAAAGTGCTTTTAATGCATCGCTGGTATTTTTTAACAAACCGCTTTTGAGGAGTTGGCCGAGGTTCTCCTCCATCTCCCTCTAGGCAAAACCCAGCCAATAAATTCTAGAAAGGTCAGGCCAAAAATCCTTTAAGACCTTCATTCCAGTTATTATAATTGGCTGATTTAGTATTACTTTCAGCACCTTCAGGCATTTCAACTTATTTTTCAAGTAATGTAATTATTTGTACAAGCATTAACAACATGTAGAATACGATAATACGATTCGTTCTCTAAGAATTATAATTTCTCTTTCCCAAAACTGTAAATCTATAACAGAGGAATGATTCATTATAGGGGAGACCGAGGCTAGTTGTCACAAGGGCTGAAAATCTATAATTACAATATATATATATATATATATATATATATATTAGTCAAAATTGCAATAAAAAAAAAAGTTCAGCTTTTTTACTGCAAGTAACAGAGGAATGTTTTATTATAGAGGAGACTGGGGCTAGTTGTCACAAGTACTGCATATCTATAATTACAGTGTGAAAAAAACTTCAAAACTGTCATAAATAGTCATATTTTCTGTTTCCAATACTGTAAATCTATAACAGAGAAATGTTTTATTATACAAAAACCTAGTTCAAAACTATCATAAATATACTACTGTTTAAGATTTTATGGACATCAGGGCTGCATTTATTTGATAAATATACAACAAAAACAGTAATATTGTGAAATATTGAAATTATATATTTAATAAATTGTTTTAATATATTAAACATATTTTAAAATTATGTATTTAATATATAAATTATATTGTTCATATATTCTATTATATTAATGATTTGGTGCTCAAGAAACATGTCTTATTATCATTAATATTTTTCCTATTGCTTAATTTGTGAGAACCATAATAGCTTGATTTATTTTCAGGATTATTTGAAATAGAAATTTTTTATAAATGTCTTTATTGTCACTTTAGTCAATTCAATGCATGCTGAATAGAAATGTTATTATAATTAAAAAAAAAATACTGACCCCAAACTTTTGATTGGTAGTATATATTTATATGAATTAATTTTGGTTTGCATTTATTTTTTAGCTAACAATGGTATTTAAATTTAAGAATGCAAATTATTTCTTTTTCATTTTTAATGATAAAAATAAATGGCTATTGGATTTTAATGATTTAAAAAAAAAGTATTTGTCAAAACCTCTGAAAAACACTGTAAATAATCATTTAACAAGGACAATTCTTTAATTTCTTATTGTTCCCATGCAATTTTGAACATTTCGTTCAAAACAATCCATCCATACTTCATAAGTTCACAACTGCACTTCAGTATTTCATAATTAACATCTGTTCGGTCTGACCCCGCTATCTGTCCACAGCGTCGCTCGTGTCGGGCTTTCAGGCTAAGAAAGAGAAGAATATTGCCTGATGTCTGGACGCTTGCAGCGGGACTGTCTGTGATGGAAATAAAAGCCTCTCATTTATAATGCAGGTATCGACGGTGGGCTCAGACGCACTGAAGGATATCATAGAGAGAGTGACATCGGACAGCCTGGGTCTTCATGGCCACGCTTGACTGGATCCTCCAAAGGGCCTCTCCTCTGTCCACTTCACTTTCTGTCCCCTCTGCTGCGGGCCTCAGGGGCCCCGGGGACCTCCAGGGAAGGGGTGGACGGACGGACGCAGACGTGTGTGTGTGTGTGTGTGTGTGTGTGAAAGTCTAGCTCAGAGCGCAGGGCGTCTGGCAGGGCTGCAGTCTGCATCGCATTCTGACAGAACAAGTGTTGCATGAGATGCGGCGAGGTGTCTCAGTGAGCCTGGAGCAGGTGTTGCTCATCGGCGACTGCACTGGAGCGAAGACCCTTGTGCATAAGACCACCGCAGCCAAACGCCCGGGCCAGGACAGCTCTCACACACACACACACACTAATGATAATGGATTTGGGGTGAATGGGCAGCCAGATTCTAATGGATCAGAAGACAGCAGCGCACTGGGACGGTTTCAGCTGCTGGTCAGGACAGAGGATGTTAAACACTCATTAACGTGTTGACATGCAAAGGCATTTAGGTAACGTGCGTGATTATATGCAGGTGGCCATTATGTGTTACATTATTTAATATTACGTATTTTATTTTAACTATATTTTATTATTTCTTTTTATAATTATCCATTTTATTTTTATTGAATACAATTTTATTTAATTATTTTTATTAAATTTGGTTTTAATTTTATTTAATGCATCAGGGTTATTATACACTGAAATAAGTGGTTTAGAAACAGTTCAACTCAAGAAT
This sequence comes from Tor tambroides, assembly GCA_021397915.2. NCBI lineage: Eukaryota > Metazoa > Chordata > Actinopteri > Cypriniformes > Cyprinidae > Tor > Tor tambroides. The sequence continues at coordinate 38,492 of JAFVLL020005700.1, read as the reverse complement.
TCAGCTCAAATTGCTTAGAAACTATTCAAGAAATTGCTAGTAAATTTCACAATTACAAGGAAAAAGCAAGTAACACATTGACGTAAACATGACATTTTGATATAGAAAATTGAAATAGCATTTTCTTTTTAAAAGTACTCAAATAATCTGTATTATTTACTGTTTAACTTCCAAAAAGATTTTTCACAGTGTAGAATACTGAAAATAAATCCATAAAAGTCTGTTACTTGAAATAAAATAAACATTAACTGAAACAAAATAAAATATGAAAAAAACTGTTTCATTTTCATTTAGTTTACTTTGATGTACTAAAATAAAAATATTGAAATATTAATAAAATATTAATAAAAAACTATTTTAAAAAATAACAACTTTTTAGAACAACTATATCAACTTTTTTTTTAAAGAAAGATAAAAACAACAAAAACTAAAACTATTTTTTGCTAAAAAGTCTAAATGAAAAAATATAATTCAAAATATTAATAAAAACTACTATAGTATCTTAATGATATGAAAATAACACTGCAATGCATGAAATAATTATTAAAATCATAATTATTTTAATTTAATATTAACATGCATGATGATTATGATAATAATAATAATAACTTACATGTGTTTTATTGTGGGCTGCTCGTCTGTAGGCATTGAATAAAACTCTGTGTAAGTGTCCTGGTCCAAATATCCATTGAAGAGTTAATGGCTGTCCTGCTGATTGGACAACAGAGAAACAAACAAACGCAGCCAAATCCAGCTCAGACCAGAGCCAAGGTTCACAGCGCTGCCCTCGACCCCGGCGTGAGCATCTGCCCGATCATACTGACCACACGCCTGCTTACTTCACTACTGTTTCTTTGCTTTTCAGATGATTTTGTTTTAGAAAATGTAACTTTACATCACAAAATGGCATTGCTGTTCACTAGCCTGGTAAACATAATTAGTATTTTTTTTTTTTTATTATTATTATTTTATAAAACCTATGATATCATTCAGAACTGCTTTTAAATGAGATGCAGTTTTACAGATATTTTAGTCAGATATTTGAACTAGAAGCAAAAAGTCTGGCACATACTGTAGTTTATTCTGAAAAGCTCGTTTTAAAACTTACTTAATTTCTTCTCATTTTAATAGCTTGTAAACCTCCAAGCAAAAAAACATTGAGTCAATGTGCATCTGATTATGGAAATCAAAACTTAAGTGCATAAAATTGTATGTATGTATGTATGTATATATATATATATATATATATATATATATAAACACATGAACAAAAACTTGCGATCTTTGGCCATGTCTAAAGCTGAGACTAAGACTATAAAATACAAAGCGTGTCAAATTCTAATATTTAGTCAAAAATTGTATCATTTAATAGTCTGTTAAAGTTTTGAAATTTCAGCCACGATTTGACTGATTGTCATTATATTTGATTTAAACATTCCAACGGTTCAAAAGTTTGGAGTCTGTAAGATTTTTAAATGTTTTGAAAGAAGACTTTTACGCTCACCAAGACAAGACAATAAAAACAGTAACATTATGAAATTTTATTACAATTTAAAACAACTGACTTCTATTCAAATAAGTTTTAAAATGTAATTTATTTCTGTGATCAAAGCTGAATTTTCAGCATCATTACTCCAGTCTTCAGTGTCACATGATCCTTCAGAAATCATATGCTGATTTGCTGCTTAAGAAACATTTTTTTTAATTATCAACTGTTTTAAACAGTTAATATGAGCAGGAATTTTAAATGACATTATAAATGTCTTTACTGTCACTTTTGATCAATTTAATCTATCCTTCCTGGCTAAAACTATCAAAAAACAGCTCGCAAACTTTAAAACAGCAGATAGCTACTGTCAGAAACTTGGCCAAATTAATACAAATTTATGATAGTTTAACACTGGAGTGTAAATGTCCTACTAAATGTGTATCTATTGATATCATTTATGAGCTTTGCCAAATTTTCCAGTCTGCTGTCATTAGATCACAAAGTACGCAGGCCATGTTTTATAGTAGTGATTTGTAAAAAGAAATATAAGTAGGTGAGCTAGGATATGTTAGATTAATAGCCGGTCTCTCTCTCTCTCTGTCCCTCTCTCACCTCCCGGGCCATTACGGCTCATTGTAGGACAGGAGAGGAATAATTGTGTGGCTGGGTGACAGGCCATCTATCCACGCAGACTCATGCCGTTTCCTTCAGGAGTGCTGCCCACTAATAGGAACATGCCCTGGAACTCAAGCTGGAAAATACACCTCATTCCCGCCCGCTTGTTTTTTAGGCCGTCGAGGATCCTCAGTCATCAATATGAATCTGAGTCGGAGAGGGTTTTTCCCTTCTTTATCCGTTACTGTGAGCGCCGGCAGCCTGATGGATCTCTGCCATCACTTCTGAATGGTGTTTGCCTTTCATTTCTATTTCTTCATCTCTCTTTCTCAGCTCTGTCTCCATCTTTCTTCTGCCGCTGCTCGGGCTGTTCTGAGCCACAAAGAAAGACATCTTTGAAATCGTCCATGGAAATGTGCAGTTTTGGGGGTCACTCATCTGCAGATGAAATGACTGTATTACACAGGCCCGCTGTCAGCCGTGAATCAGATCAGCCAGTCAACTGCTATATGTGATTTTACAGGTCACTGAAGAATATTTCATACATTTTTTTTTTTTTTTTTGATATTGCATGTGCCATGAGATTATGTGAAATAACAGTAATTTGCATATTAATTAAAACAGTTTTTATAAGAGACACCAAAAATTTGTATTTTTGTTTGTGTCCAACAAACAATATGATTTTAATTGTAATAAAAAATAAATGATAAATAATTTTAAAATATTTTTTGAAAACAAATAATTAGACTACCAAAACACAATATTCATTGTGAATAATAATAATAATAATGGCATGATTATTATTAATATTTATTATTAATTAATAAGAATAAATGGCTGTTATAAAAATATATTTTGAGGAAAAACTTAATTAAAACAAAGTACTGTAAAAAATGTGTATATGTACAGTATAAAATACACACACTTTGACAGAGAGACCAATTATAAATATTATAAATTAATAAAATTCTAAGTATTTAAAGATTATGAGTGTCTTTCAGCCAATTAAAGTACTAAAACCAATATCAAAATGAATGTAGTTAGAAAATAACAGTGTTATTTTAGTATCATTATTATACTATTATAGTTTATATTAATCTAACTTTTAAATTAATAAACATTTTTAATTAGCTTTTATTTTAATATTTTGTATTCATTTTAATTTTAGTTACAATTTTAGTAATTTTGTTGTTTTTGACATTATTATTATTATTATTATTATTATTATTATTATTATATTTCTTAATGCAGTTTTTATTAATTTTTATTTCCTTTTCTGTTTTAGTTAATTTAGTTCATTAAGTTAAACTAAATGAAAGAGAGATGTTCACTTGGAAACTAGCTAAAATAAAATAAGTTGAAGTTTTTTATGTTTATTTCAATTAGTTAATGTTTATTATTATTATTATTATTGTTATTATACTTTTACGATCTTAGTTTTTAACTATAATAATCCTGACTCTATGTCTGAAACTGCATCAAAAATGTGCAAGAAAGGTAAACACTATAAAAAAGATATTCCATGCAATTTCTGCATCAAATAGAATTGTAAAACTACTGTTTTCTGGCTGGTTGGACAGATAAAACTCACATCAAACTCACATCACTGATTGAAACAATGTTGCTTGTGATACAACTGTAAAAGAGCACCAATTCTAATAAATGCAGTATGGCAGTATAGAATAGTACTTGTCAGTACTTTTAGGCCTACTAGTTGTTGAAAGAGGGAATGAGGATCCAGATAACAGAGCGATTTGTCCGTGGTTCCAGGATCCTCTACACTCTCAGTCCACGGCCTAATTTAGCTGTAAAGAGAAGAGCAAACACATATATTTCTCTTCTTCGAAAGAGGAAGAGCTCGCGCTCTCCTCTGGGTTCACAGAAAGGGATGAAGAGGGAAGGAGGGGAAATAATAACGCGCTAGCCGCAGGTGGAGAGAGCGTAATCCCGCGGGAATCTCCACGGTGACAAGCAACGTTGCCGGGAATGGCTGGCTTGCTGGAACTTTTCTCTCTAATAGACACAAATGGGCTCGCTTCCCCTCGCTTTTATGAGGCGTTTTATCTTGCGCTGGGAGGGCCGGATCCGCCTTGACAGACTCTATTGGAATCTTTGGGAGCACTTAGGTTGGTAACACTGAGAAAAAGAGTTTTCCGCACTCCTCGGTGAAACCTCTTGACATTGACGGTGTGCAAATTTTCCCCCATGATGCTTTCTAGCAAAGACGTGCTCATGTCTGCATTTCTGATTGTACTCTGTGCCGATGAAGATGAATGCGACGGTTCAGTCCGGTGGGATGAAACAGTTTTAGCCTAGACTGGATTTCCACTGCAAAGCTACCAAAACCAACATGGGACTGTCTTTCAGAAACCTTGCTCTTGTTTGCTGATGATGCGAAGCACTGTTGTCTTCTGCACTGATGTGTGTGTGTGTGTGTGTGTGTGTGTGTGTGTGTGTGTGTGTGTGTGTGTGTGTGTGTGTGTGTGTGTGTGTGTGTGTGTGTGTGTGTGTGTGTGTGTGTGTGTGTGTGTGTGTGTGTGTGTTGCCTTCAGGGAGAGTTTGATGTCATCTGGATTGGTGTATTCTATATAGTTCTGTTCTGGACGCTCTGAATTGCTTTTTTATTTATTTTCAGAACTGCAAGTTAATGCTGAAGATCAGATCTGGTTCTGCTCTACAGGTTCAGAGCACAACTTGCTGTGCTTGTCAGTTGTAATATGCAGTAAATAAAGTTTTTAAAACTTTATTTTGTGGTCTGAGACACAATGATGTCACAGACAGCAAGAGAACATTACCAATAGAATTGCAGGTGAAAAAGGAGAATGGGCATAAATACTGCATAAGTAACATTTACAATGCATGTGTGTATAAATCACACAGGACACATTTTAAAAACAAAATAAGCTAAAGAGAACATAACAAAATGGTGTTCGTGGACTGAAGGACCAAAAAAGAATTAGAATTTCTAGAAAAAGAAGAATTGAAAGACAAACTTTGAATGAGTTTGAGGCAGTTTAAAAAGTCTTAAAATGACAAAAAGATCTGTTTGAAAGGTCACCAGTACAAACTGTAATGAATTTATAGTAAATTTCTGTTGTTTTCTACACAGTACTGGTGAATGATGATCATATACTTTAAATATACAATATTATTCAGACGTGTGAATAATATTGGGGATAGAGGATAGAGGATGCATTAAATGAATCAAATGTGACACTCAACACATCTATATTCATAATGTTACAAAAGGTTTATATTTCAAATAAATGTTGTTCTTTTGAACTTTCTATTCAGCAAACTATCCTGAAAAAAAAAAATGTGTCAGCTTTCACAAAAAAAAATTAAGCAGCACAACTATTTTCAACATTTATAAAAATCAGAAATGTTTCTTGAGCAGCAAATCAGCATATTAGAATGATCTGAAGGATCATGCGACACTGAAGACTGGATGCTGAAAATTCAGCTTTGATCACAGGAATAAATTACATTTTAAAATACATCGAAATAGAAAACAGTTATTTTTAATTGTAATAATATTTCACAAAATTACTTTTTTATCAAATTTTAGTGAGCAAACGAGACATCTTTCAAAAACATTTTTAAAAAATCCTATCAACCCCAGACTTTTGAATGATATATTTAATATATTTATGGACCAGGTTGGAAGAATTTCCCAGATTTATATAATCCTGTTGAAATTCTCTGAATTTTAATTCAACTTCCTGTAATTCCAAGTCAAATCTCAGTTGACTTCCTAGCTGTTAGTTGTTCCCAAATTCAATTCAAATTCACACTGATGAATTGAAAGAGAGCCATTTCTTACATTTTGAATTTTGCACAGCCCTGTTTAAAAACTGCTTGACTGGAGTAAAAAAATAATACACTTACAAACAACAATACAGACACAGTTCAGACTGATTCTACTTCAATTTTTTTTGGCGTTTTCTTCTTGCACACATTGTGTACAGCTGAGGCTTGAAGAATTACAACTCTATGCAGCATGTCTCTCTTGAATGACAGGGATGTGTGTGTGTGTGTGTGTTGTGTGTGTGGGGGGGGTTCGGACAGGCCTGCAGTCTTGCTGTCACTGGCCCTTAGCCATAAGCAAGGCCAGCCGTCAGCCAAACTAACAGAGGTAAACAATCAGACTTTACCATGTGGAACACAAGGAGAGCCGTCTGTGTGTGTGTGTGTGTGTAGGCGGGGTGCTGTTATTGGATTTTATGGCCTTGTCGCCTTTACTTCCATAAGGGCAGGGCAATTTTTAACCTGGTCACACTCTTGCCATCTATTTTAATTGACCTCTCAACACTCTGATATTACTGGCCGACCTCAGTAACATCGAGAGCTCAGCAGAATCGCTGCTACACTGCATGTAAACTGATGAAAAAACAAAAACACATCAATCTGAGATGTTTCAGATTGTTTTAAGATGATGCTCATTAAAAGCAATTAGAAATCCTGCTGGCCCTCCACTCAAATATCAATAAGCAAGGCATTTTGTGTTAGAGCATATTATTAAATAAATAAAAAAAAGATATTTCAGCCCCCCAAAATTTGAAGAAATCACATTTTGCATAATGAAAATGAAGCTTTAAAACATTATTTTTTGCCATAATTAAACACCTTTATTCCCATTTATCAGTAATATACTACAATTGTAAAACAAAAAAATATAGTTTATAATATTATAATTAAATATACATTATAAAGTTATTATAAATGAAAACATTATAATTAAAATATTATATAATATTTAAATTGTAAATATTTTTTATTTATTTACGGTATTACTGCAATTATTATTATTATTATTATTATTATTCAAATTAATCAAATTATTTGATTTTTGAGTGAAACATAACTCAGACATTTATTTTTGATATACACCCTATACATTATATATTATGAAAATGTATTAAATTCAATTTCAACACCTGTTTTTGATCACAATAATGCATCACTATCTTTCTTGCGTTACTTTAATCGTATTAAACAAATGTTTGCTAATACAGATCAACATCAATATACAAGATGTTTAGAGGTTTAGTATGTTAATCAGTAATAGTGAATTCTACAAAATGCTCAATGTCAGGGAAGGCTGTAATTTAACCAGGATTTGGCTGCTTTTGTGAATCTCTGGTCAGTATAAAGCTCTGACAGACAGACTGCAGTGCTCATGGAGGACAGAGGTCAAGAGCTCAATCAGTTTGACTGGCAAAGCCTTGACAAAGACCCTCTCTTGCAGCTGAGAGAGAGAGAGAGAAAGAGAAAGACAGGGCATCCAGGCCTGAAGTCCATCAGTCAGGCAGGCAGTGAAGCACCTCTTCAATCAACCTCCATTTACCAGGCCAGATCAAGTTTTCTGCACTGCCTCCATCCTCACGGCCTGACAACACAGCTGCCATTTATCCAGAACCACCAGACCACACACACACTGGTTTCCATGTTTCATGGGGATATTCCATAAGTGTAATGATTTTTATACTGTACAAACTCTATTTATGACCCTGGACCACAAAACCTGTCTTAAGTCGCTGGGGTATATTTGTAGCAATAGCCAAAAATACATTGTATGGGTCAAAATGATCCATTTGTCTTTTATGCCAAAAATCATTAGGATATTAAATAAAGATCATGTTCCATGAAGATATTTAGTGAATTTCCTACCGTAAATATATCAAAACTTAATTTTTGATCAGTAATATAGCTAACTTCATTTAGACAACTGTGAAGGTGATTTTCTCAGTATTTTGATTTTTATGCACCCTCAGATTCCAGATTTTCAAATAGTTGTATCTCGGTCAAACATTGTCCTATCCTAACAAACCATACATCAAAGGAAAACTTATTTATTCAGCTTCCAGATGATGTAGAAATCTCAATTTAGAAAAATTGACACTTATGAGTGGTTTTGTGGTCCAGGGTCACGTTTTCTATCCCCTTACCCTAAACCTACCCCTCGCACAAAACTTTCTGCATTTCTAGATCTTCAAAAAAACTCCACTATGTATAACTTTATAAGCATGTTTCCTCATGGTGACCAAAAAAATGTCCCCACAAGGTCAAAATTTACTGGTATTACTTATACTTGTGGGGACATTTGGTCCCCTAGGAATGATGTAGAATAGAAATGCCCTAGTAACCACATAGTAACCAGTGTTGTTATTGTTAACTAAAACTATTAAAGATTGTTTTTTTATTAACTGAAAAAACATAAATAAATGTATAAATATTAGTTAAAAACAAAACAAACAAATTTTAAAAAAGCTTAAATTAAAATAAGAAATGTTGCCTTGGCAACTAACTGAAATAAAATACTTATTACTAAACTAAAACTGAAATAAAAGTAAATTAATGGAATAAATATTTAAATCGAAATATAAAATGCACAAAATTAATTCATTAAAATGGAAACTGAAAATATAAAAATAAAAGCTAATTAAAAAATATTAATTAATACTAGGACAGTCGAATCGATTAATCGCGATTAATCGTATCCAAAATAAAAGTTTGTGTTTACATAATATGTGTGTGTGTGTGTGTGTGTGTACGTGTGTATTTATATATACATATGTATATATATACATATATACAGTACATATAAATATATACAGTACACACACAATTTATGTAAACTCAAACTTTTTTTGTATACGATTAATTGCGATTAATTGATTTGACAGCCCTAAATACTATAATTAATGGTTTAAAACTCCATTAGAGTTTTTTCAGAGAATGTAGAAATCTCAAATCAATTAAAAAGTTCACCATAATGGCAGAGATGCATTGGTGCATGTGTTTGTTTTAAAATGAGATTTGAAACGGACTATGCCGCTCACCTCCTGTGATGGAAATCTCCATATATCCCATTAGCGCATCAGCTGACACCAGGTCAGAGTCGAAGCGCCTCAGAACAGACTCTTTGAAGTGTGTTCAGCGCTGTACTCAACAAGCTACATCGGCACAGATGCTGTGAAAAGGCCTTTTCCTTACACACGGGATGAAAACACACATTCGCAATGTTGTCTGGTCTTGGCTTCTGTCAGGAAAGTTTTGCCAACTCTACAAACTCTCTTCAAAGGCAGCTTGACAAAGGAAGCACAAACACACTCAAAGACACCTGAGTTCCACCCCCAGACAATGAATTCAGAGATTTCTCCTTCATTCTGGGGGAAAAAAAGAGAGGTAGCGACATCAAATATTCATTCTGAGGGCATAAGAAACTGTAAATTATACATACTTCTTCTGTGTATTTAAAAATATGCCATGATATGATTAGCATTGATATTTGGGTACAAATGACAAGCGAGTCTCCGATTCGCGGTGGCGTCTGGGCCTGAGACTCTGTTCTTTAGGGTTCCCCCTCTAGCACATTGTCATTGGCGTGTCTCATTAATGTTTAAAGCCGAGCCGCTTTTAATTGTCAGGCCTCTGACAGGTTGATGGGAATGAGGTGGAAATTAACTTTCCGCTGCCATGCATAATGTAATTTGGGAGGCCGTCGCCGGTTCGCTGGAAGATTGAGACGGCCCTGGACGCCAGCGCTTGAAGTTATTATTTAAGCTTTATTTTAAGTCCTTGCAAACTGCCGATCTAGGTCATGAGTGACAGGTAGATCTCAAAAGTGTCGTGCAAAAGGTCTGGCTGTAACTTTTTGATTAGTACGGAGAGGCATGCATAAAAATGAATGAAATCAATAAAGAAACGCTATAATTTTGATCAAAGTCTAATTAGAAACTTAATGAGACTTTTCCGAAGTGAAAGGCAAGCTCAAACCTCAAACCATCTATCCACATTATTCTGCTATACAGAAGTACGGTTTTTTTTCTGTTATTGTGTGAGACTTCCAATTAGCAGCTAGACGTAAAGAACTAGAAGAATAACAAAGTGCAATAAATGGTAAAACAATAAATGCAAATAATAAATGCAAATGAAATAAATAAAAATCATGTATTTATTTATAAATGTTCGTTAAGCCATTCAGTTACCGATTCATTCAAACACAATGGTTCATACAGGAACGAAACAAGTATGAGCGAGTCATTGAATCATTCAATCAAATGATTCATTCAAAAAAACTGATGATTCATTCAGGAAGGGCACGCCCACTTACTAAATGTTGCTATGAGACGCTCAACGGTTATTCTGCTGGTGCCTTGTTGAGAATTGAAGAACAAATGGACAAATTAACTGCTAATAGTGTCTCTAAAAAGTAAGTTTATCACTATTAACTTCTTGTTTATTGAACATGTATGAAAGAAATATGGCACCTGTTGGTCTGGTAACCTACAGATAATTTACCCTTCAAAATTTGGAGTCGTAAGAAACAAAACATTTTGCTCATCCTGGCTGCATTTTATTTGATTAAAAAGGCTGTAGAAACAGTAAAATTGTGAAATATTTTTTACTAAAGAACTTATTTTCTGCTTATTTTAAAGTGTAATTTATTCCTGCAATGCACAGCTAAATCTGAGAGCCTTAACGGCTCTGAGTTTTAGCCATTACTCCAGTCATCAGAGTCACATGATCCTTCAGAAGTCATTGGCTGTGTTCGAAATGGCATACTTGCGTACTGCTTACTGCTTACTGCCCAGTACACAGTGCATACTGCCTACTATTTTTTAAAGAATAGTGTGTGAAACACTATACAATAAGCAACAAATGTTTCAGAGTAGTATGCTTAATTGTCACATGACAAACACAAACATTAATTCAGCACAGCTGTCAAGGTTGTTACCTTACAAACAAATGTGCTAACTATTCTTTTTACAAAGGCTTGTTAATAAGGCTTCATATTAGTACACAATATTGCCCAACTGAACTCGTTTCATAATTGAAGAACTTTAGGCTATTGGACTGAACTGAATGAGCTGTCTTTAACTGAACAATGATATTTTTGGCAGTTATACTAATTGGAAAAAGTGATATATTCTAGTTACACTAAGTGCAAATAATACACTAAAATAGCAGCATTTTCTTGACAACAGGTGTGTAAATAGTAGTTAGGTGGCAGATATTTGTACTTCAGTACTGTAGTACATTATAAAACAGTATGCAATAACATATTGAGTGAATTATCATAACTTTTATTTGATGAGCGCCACTTTATTGGGACAAAAACCTACCTACAGCTAAGCACACTGTATTATTAATGAGGCATTTAATCTCCACTTTTCAAATATTTACTTTATTTTTTTATTGAAAGTAAATGCCTTTGTGATCCGCTATGTGATGGGAAAAGGAGTTGCACGAGTTTGACAAAAGGCAGGATCGAACTCTGGTCGCTCGCATCAACAGCACGCATCTCGCGTCTTTTACTCACTGCGCCACTGATTCTGGTGAGTCGCACGTGTCTTTTGCAGTGCTGTTTATCACAGCCAGGCATTGGTGGCCGGAGTTACTGTAAATAGCCTCTGCTAACAAATTGGTCTATTTGTCTTTAGAGTAAATACTCTCCATTTCTTTTTAGAGCTGCTTGACAGTGGAATTTAATTCTGTTTGCTTAATTTAAATATTAAGTTTATTTATACATCTTATTTATATATTATATTACTGCAATATTAATATTATTATATAATATCTTTGAAACAATGTATAAAGCGCTATAGAGATAAAGGTGACGTCATTTGACTTGATCGGAAAAGTGCTGTAGAGATTAAAGTACAATTTTACTTTTTTTTCTTTTTCGTTTAAAGAAATGTTTTCCTTTTAAAGCAAGAAAGAGAATTATACAGAGTTGTTTCCTTTCAGTATTAGATTATGGCGATGTGATCTATATGCATGCAAGTTTTATCTTCACTTAAAAAGTTGGACTATGTATATCATGCTGCTTTACGTTTTGTGACGAGTGCCTCTTCACGCACCCATCATTGTATATTGTATGAATTAGTGGGATGGTCCTCTTTGTTTCAAAGAAGGAAAGTGCACATGTTGCTGTTTATTGTTAAGGCATTGTTGGGAAAATTACCTACTTATATTTGCAGTCTTTTATCTTTTTACACTTGTAATTACAGTACTAGATCCTCTGCTAAACTTCTCTTAAATGTTCCAAGAGTACATTCTGAGTTAGGCAAAACTGCCTTCTCTTTTTTTGCTCCTTCGTTATGGAACGAGTTGCAGAGTATTATTATGCTGGAAACACTTCCTTCTGTAAATATTTTTAAAAACCTTTTATGGTCTACTCTGAAGGAAACATGTACTTGCTATAAGTAAATTACACATTTGTAATCATCTGGATATAGGGCAAATGATTTTGTTTGTTTTTATGTTTTTGAAATCGTTTTATTGTGAAACTTTTTGTGCTGCCATTTTTGGCCAGGACTCCCTGGAAGAAGAGATTTTGTATCTCAATGGGACTATCCTGGTAAAATAAAGGATAAATAAATAAATAAAATAAATTTATGTCCTACAAATGATATTGTTTTTAGATGCACAGCAATAGTTTGTAGTTTACATGTATATGTATATACGTACATATACAAGTGTAACATTTATAATTACTATTCCCCGCCTCCAGTTCACTCACGCGTTTGAAGATGAAACGTCACATGGAGCGCGTTGTGTTCTGGGAAACAGTATCCCACGCAGTGTCTTCAGATGCATACATCAAATTTCAGCAAATGTAGCAGGTAATCCGGGCATTCCATGCATACAGAAAATTCACATACTATTCACAGTATTCACACAGCATACTGCAGTATAGTAGGAGTTGTATGATAGTATGCCATTCGGAACACAGCTTCTGTACTGATTTCAGTATACTTGAGTTATATTTAGCAGATTCTGGCAAATATAGTAGGCCATCCGGGTATTTCATGCATACAGAAAATTTGCATACTATGCGCAGCATACATACTGCATGCTGCAGAAATAGTAAGAGTAGTATGATAGTATGGCATTTCAAACACAGCCATTGTCAATTGACCCTTCAAAAACCTGCCCTCCTTAGTTACTGTTGCTATGTCCGACAAACGATGCCACTCTCACACTACACACCATTGCTGCGTCCCATTTCTCATACTATCCATACTAAATAGTATTTGAAAATAGAATTAGTGTGTCCCAAATCATAGTATGTTTAAAAAAAGTATGCCAAAGATTCCCGGGTGGTCTACTACTTCCGGTTAGAATTCAAAGTGCAGATCGATGCACACTCTAACGGCTAATATTGCCCACAACACATTGTGCGGTGGACTAGGATTCAATTAGAACTACAAACACGCATAAAAAAAAGTGTTAAAAAAAACTACAAACATGGCGGATATGCGCGACTGACTGACAGGTAGAGAAAGGGATTTGAGTGATAAATAATATCTAACCTGATGAAAAAATATAAATTTAATGTTATCCATGTTATATTTCATCTGCAGCAACAATGTGAACTTTTATAATGATACGTTTGGTCATTAACTTTTAAATGCATCATTATGCAAACACATGAGCAGAGTTCTTGGAATGAAAGACCAGCGATGTGCGTCTTCATTTCTCTCCAAAACAGTAGGAAATCAAATTAAACGAAATGTGGATGATGTTAACTGTGACAAGATGATTGACAGGGCGGGGCAGGACAAGAAACAGAGCGTCTGTTAAAGATGCAGCTATGACGAAGTAGTATGTCCCAAAGCATACCTACTACTCTGGTACATACTCAAAAGTATGTACTTTTTCTTCACAAAAAGAGTACATACTTTTAGGGGATAGTATAAGTAGGCGAATTGGGACGCAGCACATATTCTCATGCAGTGAAAAATATATTGTGGAGTAAAGAATAAACTGGCAACATGCTGACAGACAAGACACAGCAGGTTATGAAACATGGTCTCAGCTTTCAAATTTTGTCATTTTTTCAGAAATTCAAACAATAAATACCATTTTGTGGCTCTTTAATATGTTGTGACAGATCGCTGTAGTGCCTCAGTTCAAGCGGCACACGTGAACCGCTTGTCTTTTCATATTTACTTAAAGCACGAAATAAACATGAATAAACATCAGAACATATTTTATTTCAACTGCAGAAAGACGTCAATACACAACATTTTTCAAATTTACGTTACATTTTTCAAACATTTTTCAGATCGCCTGTCAATCAAGCTCTTTACTAACGGTCAATTCATTAAGTTGCTGCTTAATATTTTTATGGAAAACGTGACATTTTTTTCAGGATTCTTTGATGACAGAAAGTTCAAAATAACAGCGTTTATTTGAAAAAGAAGTCTTTTGTAACATTATAAATGTCTTTACTGGCACTTCTGATCAATTTAATGTATCCTTGCTGAATAAAAGTATAAGTTTCTTTAAAGAAGAAGAAAAAAAAACATGCCCCTTTTAAGATACACACAAAAAAAAAAAGCTCTGGAAAAAGAGGCATAACAAGAAACCAGTTACATTTAACAACAAAAACTAACTAGGTCAACAGAAGTAATATCACACCTGCAAGGTAATAAACCCTTCCATCAGTTTCTGTATCAAAAGCAAGAACTGTTGGTTAAAGGTAACAGTAGTTATCTGGTCAAGGTGTAAGGGCGTGGAAAACAACCTTACAGTTTAAGACTTAAACTCCCACTGAGGGTCTCTCTCTCTCTCTCTCTCTCTCTCTCTCTCTCTCTTCTGTGACGTGTTACCCTTCGTCGTGTTCATTTTAGCATCAAAGCCGTACCCCACATGCACGCCTGCGGCTCGCTCTGTCTTCCCCCTCCCCCTGCTGATGCTGTCTGACTCGTCTGCATTCTCCTGTTTATGAATGATTAATAGATGACAGATCTGTTTTATAGGCACATCATGGGCTGAGCTTTCACAGTGTCACTTTTGACATCGATGCCACAGGGAGGAGAATCGGCCCAACTATCTTTCTCTCTCTCCCTCTGTCTCTTTCTCCCTCTTTTCTTTTTTTTCCACAGCTGTGTGGCAGTTTAAAGATAAATCATTGAAAGCAATGTCGTTTGCTTCTCAAAACTACATCTCTCATGTCTGAAGACCCAAAAGACAAAGTCGTGACAGAGGAACGTGCCGTTTTAGGTGCAACACGGGTCAGATTAGAATATTTAAAAAAGGAGTAATTCATAAAAAAATAAAAACTCTGTCATTATTTACTCATGTCATTCAAACACTTTTGCTATTACTTTCCATAAGAGACAGGAGGAGAAATTTTGAAAAGTCTTACTGCAGCTGTTTTCCATTCAGCGTAAATTCAAATCCACCAAAAAAAAAAAAAAACTCTAAAACTAGTTAATTCAACTTTTATGAACATGTCTAAAGTTGTATTATAGGTTCGGCATCATTATTCAGTCAAATTCTTCCAAATAAAGTCACTCTATAGTCATATTACGAAGAAAAGAAATATTATTCATATTCAGATTTATTCATTTACCCTCATGTCATTCTAAATTATTTTGCTGTTTTTTTTTTGTTGTTGTTGTTGTTTTTTTTCATAAAATACCCTAGGAGAAATTTTAAAGAGTTCATATAGCATCCCTCAAATAAATAAATCTAAACTAGTACATCTGACTTGCTTCTAAAAATGCTTCTAAATCATTTGATAAGTTTGACATAATTCAAATTTATACAAAAAATTGTTTTAAAAAAATCCTCAAAATGAATTTAAAGTTATTTTATAGTCATATTTTGAGCAAAGAAATCTCATTCACATTCAGATTTGGAAAAGTTTGAGGTAATCTGTGAAAATATTACATCATATGGTTGTATTATTTATTTGTTTGTTTATTCACGCTGATTTATTTTATTTTGCCGACAATTCTTGTACATCTTCAACATACAATACATGCAGTTTTTCATTAACTAAAGCTTATGTAAAACTGCATTGCTGTGATTGAAACTTTTGATGTAATTAATGTAAAAATAAATAAATAAATAAATAAAAATCCTCCATATGTTTTCTGTGAACATACTACATCATATAGGGTTTTATTTTTATTTATTTATTTGGCTTTTATTTATTTTATTCAAATTCTTTGTCTTTTTTTAATTTCTTCATTCATTCATTTCATCAGTTTTTAATAAACTGCCAAAGTTTACAATAAATATAGTAATGCAGTATTTTTTTGTAAATACCATTTAATTGTGGTTTTACTCTTACAAAAAAAAAAATAATAATTAACATATAGTATAACATCACATAGTAATTTATGTATGTACAGTATGTATGTATGTATGTATGTATTTATTTATTTATTTATTTTACAATTCCTATAAGTCTTTAACATACAGTATACCTTCAGTGTTTCATTAACTGCAGGTTATGAAGAACTGCATGCTGGGATCGAAAGATTTGAGGTAATTAGTGTAATTTTCTTTTTTCAAAATCCTCAATATGTTCTGTTACATCAAAATATTGCATCACTGTTTTATTTAATCATAACATACTTTAACATACAATGCATGCGGTGTTTCATTAACTGCAGGTTGTGAAGAACTGCACGCTGGAATTGTTGCAAGCCTAATTTTTTTCTTCTTCCTCACGTGTCACAAAGTTGACATTAATTAGTAATGCAAAGTGAAAGTAAAGGACAACGACAAAGCAATTAGACACAGTCACTCTCGAACATTCAAAAGCAACGAAACAAGTGTTTTGATTGAAGGAGCTACATAAGCATGGCCGCATTTGACAGCGCAGCCTTGATGTGTTCACATACCATAATGGCACCGAGTCGAACGGCACAGACGCTTCATTAGAGGGCCACCCTTCTGAACGTCTCCTAAAGTTACAGCAGTGAAGGGTGCATCATGTCTCTGAGATGTTTTTAATCTCTTTGTTTTTGAGATGAAGTGAATTTGGCAGACCAGGCTATCGGAACATTGCCTCTCTAAGTTGCAGTTAGGCTGTCGGCCCCCGCGGGACATCGCCGTGGCACTGACAGATAATTGCTAATTGTTAGAGGCGCAACCTGGCACAATAACGGCTCCGCACACGACCCTTCTGACGTTCTATCTGCCGAGTTTTGCTGCCTCTTTCATACTTCCTCTAAGATAGTACGACCATAATAAGGCCACATTTGTGGAAGCCGCTTGTATCATTTGTCCTTTTAAATGTTATTAAAACATGAGATTCTCGGTCCTGATATATTTTTAACTGTGTTAATGCATTTTTGGCTTGTCACCCGCTGACAGCGCCGCCATAGTCTGCGACGAGCCACCAGGGAAATTTACATGCATTTGAATTTGCACTGCCAAGCCCTGCCATCTCCCTCTGACAGCCTATTTAGCTGGGTGATAAGTTAATCTGGGTCTAGCTCACAGGGTGCTGCTCTCAGTCCACAATCTTCTGTGGGAATCACCATGAACTCACGCTGCTCAACGCTTCAACTGATCCACAACCGGCAGCCGCTCCTGAAATAGACTGTTACATACAAACAACAAAAAAGAACAAGAGTAAGAGGAATTGTGTTGTTCGTGCCGAAGCATCCGCTGGGATTCTGATGGAAAGACGTGACAGTCTGGATATTTAACTGAGGGGAGCACATGGATTTGGACACTTTTCTTACTGGGGTTTTTTTTTGTTGGAAAATGCTCTAAAACTCACTGCAGAGACAAATTTCCCCAAATGTAGACCACAATAAATGTAGATCTACTGTACACAATATCTATTTTTAATATATTTGAAAACATTTCCTTCTGCTAAGTGAAGTATAATCTCACTTAATTAAAATTTACTAATATTAATATTATTATTATATAATACTAAATAGCTATTTGTGGATTTACCCTCACAAATATTTACCATACCAAAAAAAAATAAAGAAAAAAAAATCTAAATATAAATTTAAAATGTGATCTACATCACACTGTATCGCCGGCTTTAATTAGTGTATATATTAACACTAAATTGCCACAGTTTACAATAAAAATAATAATTCAGTATATTTTTGTAAATGCCATTTAATTGTGGTTTTACCTTTACTAAAATTGACCATAATTTTCACAAAAAAAGGTAAAAACATTGTGATGATTGATTGATTGCTTGCTTGCTTGATTGATTGATTGATTGATTGATTGATACTAAAGTGCCACAGTTCACAATAAACAGTAATTTGGTATTTTATTATTATTATATACTATTTCATTGTTGTCTTATCCTACAATATTCTAAATTGTATAATAATTTCTACAAAGAAAAGACAAAGAAAAACATGTAAATATATAGTAATTTAATGCAGGGATTCTTTTAAGTTTGTTTATTTATTTATTTTTTATAAGTTGATAATACTAAATGTACAATAAATATAATAATATATTATTATTATTATTATTATTATTATTATTACTAAATATAATAATTGTTATTTTTATTCTTATTTATTATTGAATTGAAGTTGTATATAAATTTACTATAACTTAAACAACAAAAATAATAATAATTTAATAAGGGATCTACATAGCACTGTATAAGAGCCTTTCATTATTATTATTCTTTTTTATTTTATTTATTTCACCAGTGTTTAATACTAAATTGTCACAGTGTACAATAAATATACGCAGTTATATGGTATTTTTTTTCAGAAAGTATGGCACATTTTTGTAAGGGTTTGCTTTTTTCTGATTAATCTTTTCAATGGGCAGATACAAAAGAAAAAAGCAATCAAAAATTTATTTATATTAATAATTAATAATTAAAGAAAATTATTCAACTCATGTAAACCTTTGCTTGTTTTGTACCTGGGAAAAATGTGGCTGCACATCAGCATCCGGGAGGTGTCACTCCGAAAGTGTGTCTCCATTGGGCTTTGGGGTTTCAGAGGTTAAATCAGATTGACGCTGACAGTTTTCAACATGGTTTACATTCCCACGGCCCGATCGGAGAGAATGGACACTTTTTGCCACAGATCAGGTGGCACGGCCCATCTAGAGATAGATATAACAGATCACATCAGACTGTTGTCAAGAAGAGGTGGACAAAAAAAGCTTTTAAGAAAAAATAAAGGAAAAAATTGTGGGACGGTGTGTCTGGAGGTGTTGAACTGAGTGGTCCCAGAGGGACCCAGTGACCCCAAAAGCAGTCTAGGGTCAAAGGTGAAATTCACAAGAAAGTGACCTCTAGGGTACCTTACGCAGCAAATTTAAAACAGACCTCAACACCAGAACGCAACCTGAGACGGTTGTCCAGTCAGCAGCAGCACCTCAGCGAGGTTAGGAGAGAAATATCTCTCTTTCTGAACGGCGTCGGGGCACACAGATGCGTTTTGTGAGGTTAACCAAACACAGACTCACCGTTGCGTTTTTCAGAGCTTGTCAGTCGTGCGGAAGCCGTGCAACGGCGAGTTCTTCTTCCATAAATGTCGGCGAGATGCCGGATAGACAGCAACCCTCATGAGAGGCAGCATTTCATCTTTCCTGGAGTTAAAGTAGAATTTGGTTTGGCTGGCAGCGAGCGCGTGTGGGGGGAGCCACTCTTGCTGGGGCCGTTTAACACTCCACTGCCCTGGTGAGAAAGACAAGCACATGAAAAGAAATCAATTAGAAGTAACAAGCAAGGCCTTAAACACGGAGTCCTCCGCACAGGCCAGTGAAGAGGAAAAGCAGAGCGAACGGACGCAGAAACAAAAACTGCTCGTGTAGCTTTATGCTCAGCTTCTCTCCGCTGCACACGTGCCCTATTTTCAGCATATTTTTACCTTGCTGCTAAATTTGTGGCTATAGTAAAACTATGCAATGCTCAGCAACATGTCCTGAGACAAGTTATGTGTTCATTATATTTCTATTAA
Organism: Tor tambroides; assembly: GCA_021397915.2. NCBI lineage: Eukaryota > Metazoa > Chordata > Actinopteri > Cypriniformes > Cyprinidae > Tor > Tor tambroides. The sequence goes on along the minus strand of JAFVLL020005700.1, from coordinate 18,671 downwards.
TATAAACCACAAATAATGCTGCTGCTGCAAATTACTCCCAATAATATGTTAATTAACTGTATGCATTAAGTTTTGCAGTATTTTAATTTACTTACCTTTTTAGCTTCTCGTAATGTACTAATTAGTTCTGCAGTGTGACATATTAATTTTTAAAAGTGCATTTATCTATATTAGACTCTCGAATGATATGAGGTATAAAATAAGTACACAAAAAAATAATATAACATTTCTGGACACTGCTGTCAGAGTTTTGTGTTATTTTAATCTTTAAAAAAAAATAAAAATACTGTACTGTTCAAAATTCTGTGGTTGGGTTAAAAAGTAATACTGTAAAATATTTTTACAATTTAAATGACTGTTTGCATATATTTTTCATATATTTAGGATATTCAAAATGTAATTTATTCCTTTGATCAAAGCTGAATTTTCAGCATCATTACTCCAGTCTTCAGTGTCACATGATCCTTCAGAAATCATTCTAAAAATGCTGATTTGCTTCTTAAGATACATTTATTATTATTATCCATGTTGAAAACAGTTGTGATACTTCATATTTTTGTGGGGACCATGATACATTTTATTTTTCAGGATTCTTTGATGAATAAAAAGTTCAACAGAACAGCATTTATTTGAAATAGAAATCTTTTGAAACATTATAAATGTCTTACTAAATTAAAGTATTCATTTCGTACGGACCCCAAACTTCTGAATGGCAGTACATATGGTGACAAATCTTTCACTTTTATCTCAATATCTTCTGTACAGAAAGACCCAATCAATACCTGTTTAGTTCCACATCAATATTCAATAAAATAACTCATACACATCAGCAGCATTGTCTAAAATAAAGGTACTTTCCTTAAGGCACTGTTGATGTACCCCAGATGATGACAAAACATAAAGCAGGTCTCAGGACAGATAAATGTAGAGAATTTAGACAGTAGTGTCCTTCCAACACAGGACACTCCAGGACTAATATAGTATATAGGATTTGTCAGCATACAGTGCAGTTAACCGCAGGACATATAGAGCCCGCTGCATCTGTCTCCACAGTTCCCAAAGTAATCGGTGTTGTTTGACACGGGTCACTTCCCCTCTCACACGTATGTAGTGCATAATTGCGTATTAATTAAGGTGGACTCGGGGCCAGTTCTCACTGGGCAAATCACAGAGAGCCCGTCCCTCTCTCAGGGTCTGACAGATCCCCAGACACTTGTTGAGGAGGAGCAGAGGTTTTGAACCAGCTGTCCTGGACAGAGTCCCGTCGGACGCATCGCCCCCACAGTGAATAAAGGACACAGTCTCCTCAGGAACGAGAGACAGAGATGATATAGCACTGCAAGGTGAAAGGGAAGCATTTTGTAATTGTGGCAGTGAGGAGGCGGAGCCTGTATGACGATGTCACTGCCTGAAACCAGTCATTTTTCAAAATGCAAATTGATCTGGACTGGGAGTGTTTTAATGTTGGCAGGATTGTGTTGGTCAGCAGCTCAAGCATTTCATAGGTTATGAGAAAACACGAAATTTAGGGATTCAATTTTGCATGTGAAATTACAATGCACCACCTCATTCAAAACTTATGCATTCAAATTTATTTTTTTGCTTTCAGATGTCTCCAGTCTTTAGTGTCACATGATCCTTGCATTCAAATGCATTTTAAAAAAAAATTGCTTTTTTTGCACTCAAATTTTATTTTGCATGTTTTTTTGTTGTTGTTGTTTTTTTCTCTGAATTTAAAGTCAACATGAAATTAAAATTTTAATTATTTTTTAATTATTGTATGGGGAGCCTTTTAATATCGGCAAAACAAAACGGAGCTTTTTTTTTTTTTTTTTTTACATATTGCATGTATTTTTCTAAAATATAAAATACCAAAAAAAAAAAAAAAAAAAAAAAAGTAAAATGCTTTTTTTAACATATTGCACGTATTTTTTTCTGCTTTTCCTTAAAAATGGTCATGAACACACTTTTGACACTATTTATTTATTTTTCTTAATACACATTTATGGAGTGCATGTTAAATCATGTGAAAATAAGCCTTTACATCAACAATAAGAATTTGCTGCTTCTCTTTTTTGGATAATTAGACAAATTGAACATACTCGCATTCACATTTCTATTCTTGTAACGGCCACTTTGTAAATTCCAAATAATCCTAATAGATAAAATTAAGTGCTTTACAGTTTTCCTCCTGTGGAATATTCCTTTCAATCTGAAATACGTCATATTATTAAAAAAAAAGAAAAAAAAAAGTGTTATAGACTTTGTGTTTACAATTAATTACAATGCTTTATGAATTTAATAACACTGTACAACTGAATGAGAATTAAATTTAAGACAAAATTCTCCATTGTTCCCAAATGCAAGACAAAAGAAATGCAATTATGGTGCACAGCAACTCACAGTCTGACCAGTAACATGAAAAACCCTTTTGCTCCATCTTCAAGAATAAAAAACAAGACAAAAGGGGAAAAAAAGATAGGGGGGAGAGAGAAAGAGGGAAGCGTCAGTCTAGTTCATTTGATGCAGTGATGCAGTCTCAAGTGCATGTGTGCCCTTAGGGCTGGGACCAGGGCGAGTGGAGCTGAACCCCAGAGGCTGATCTCGGATCTCCCTCCTGCACTGTCCACAACAGCTGCCGCACCATTAGCCTCTCCTCCTCTGGAGCTCATTACAACTGATCAATACAGGCCACTGCGCTTATGCTCAGCCTCCTGCCCGTCCTCTAGCTAGCAGAAATTCTCTCTTTCTTGCAGCTTTTTCTTCCCTGCTCTAGTCCAAAACATGGCACTTTCACTATCCATCTTTATTTGTCTTTCCCAGCTCACACTGTCGCTCACGTTCTCCTCCGGTTCCTGCCTGATTCTAAAAACAAACCTTTTCTCCATTCACAGGCATTTCATTTATTCTTTCTCTCACAGACAGATGGGTAGACAAACAGACTAAAAGACAGACAGACAGAAGACACACAGACAGACAGACAAACAGATGATAGATAGATAGATAGATAGATAGATAGATAGATAGATAGATAGATAGATAGATAGATAGATAGATAGATAGATAGATAGATACTCATCTAGTTTATTCTCAATTCATCCACTTTTTCAGTGCTGTTCTGTTCTTATTGCAGTGGCTGTAAAATTCAAGACTGGAAAAAAATCAGATGAATGGAAGCTCACTGGCTTTGAATACATTCACACACAAACTCTCTCTCTCTCTCTCTCTCTCTCTCTCTCTCTCTCTCTCTCTCTTCATGCATTAGGCCATCTCTAGAGAGGAAGAGAGAGATGAAATTATAAAGATATGCATGATGTGGACAGAATGCAAAATGTCCATTTGTCACTCTGGATAATATAATCAATCTGAGTGATATTTCCTCCTCTTAAAAGCATAATGATATGGATTTAATACTTAGATATTAAGTATACTTGCCTGTAAATAATGGAGCAGCAGTGAATAAAAGCTCTTGTCACTTTCAATAAGGTGCACAGCAATTTGATCACAAACGCTGATAGATTGTGCCGTCACATCACACGCATACGCATGGAAATATATGCTGATGTGAGCTCATATGAGACCAGTGTTATTATGTTCTCCCTATAGACTGTTACGCACACTCAGAAATACTCAGATAGATAGAATGATTGAACAACAGAGACAGACAGACAGACAGACAGATAGATAGATAGATAGATAGATAGATAGATAGATAGATAGATAGATAGATAGATAGATAGATAGATAGATAGATAGATAGATAGATAGATAGACAGATAGACCGACAGACAGAAAGACTGAATGACAGACAGAACAATAGACAGACAGCACAAGTGAATGACAGACGAAATGACTAAATGACAGACTGAACGGCAGACAGAGAACAATTGAACAAGAGATGTAATGACTGAACAACAGACAGAATGATTGAACAACAGACAGAACGACTAAATGACAGACAGAACCACTGAATGACAGAGTGACTGAACGACTGACAATGATTAAATGACAGAAAGACAGTTCAACTGAACAACAGAGAATGAGTGAACCTCTGATAGAGAACTATTGAACAACAGAATGATTGAACAACAGAAAATGAGTGACTAACTGATGGGCAGAACGATTGAACGACAGACAGAATGATTGAATGACAGAACAGTTAAACAAAAAGACAATGATTGAACAACAGACAGAACGAATGAGTGACAGTAAGATTGAATGACATACAGTATGACTGAACGACAGAGAGAACGAATGAACAACAGACAGAATGACAGACAATGATTGAACAACAAAGAGCGACAGACAGACAGGTAGAATGAGTGAACAAAAGACAGAATGATTGAATGACAGACAGAACGACAGGCAGTGATTGAACGACAGACAGACAGAATGAGTGAACGAAAGACAGAATTTGATTGAACAATAGAGAATGATTGAACAACAAAGACAGACAAAACAACAGACAGACAAACAGAATTATAGGTAAATCGACAGACAGATAAATGTAGTTGCAGTGCAATACTCACTAAAAATGGGATGCTTAGAAGTGTATGAATGGTTTGTCAGTCACAGTACTGAACTCAAACATATTCAGGTTGTTGAGGTCAAAATATATAATTTGAGCCTCATGACCGGGTCAATCAGTGATGAGTTTTGAGAGCTGAATTCATTTCAAATCATCCCCTCGTTCTCTCACCCCACTGACCTATCGAGAGCTGAATTCTGACCGATCCCCCGCTCACACGCCGGGGAAGTCAAATCGTTAAGATCCCGCTAGTTAAATGCGCAAATTGGGATGCGAGCGGGAACCGACGTCGATGATGAGAGCATCCCATTCTTATAGGGGGAGCCTTTTAATCTCAGCAGAACAAAACGAAGAGCAAAGCGCTTCTCCGTTTATTTGCTTTTAAATTGGGGCTTTGAGGGAATCACAGAAAACAAAGTGAGAGAGAGAGAGAGAGAGAGAGAGAGAGAGAGAGAGAGAGAGAGCGAGCGAGCGAGAGAGAAAGAGAGAAAGAGAGAGAGAGAGAGAGAGAGAGAGAGAGAGAAAGAGAAAGGTGGAAAAAATGACCTGCTGGCGTGTGAGTTTGTTGCTGGAAGGTAAGTCCTGCTTATATTGAAGCAAAGTTCTGAAAATAAGCAAAGAACAGATTTATTGATTTTTGGTAGAGTCTGGGTGTTGAAGAGGGAAAGAATAAAGAACTGCTCTTTGCCCGATATGTCCAAATGACGTCCCATGGGAGACGCTTAATGGTGGGGGAGGGGAGGGGGGGCAGGTGCCTTGCCTGTCTCTTGGATAGAACTGCCCTGAGGCTAGGGCTAATGGTATTGGCTGAGCCTGCTATAAGAAGCTCACTTCTAATGGCCAACTTTGTGTGTGCCAGAAGACAGACAGATATCGATTGGTCCAAATGCCCTTGAGTTGGCAACATCTAAAATGAAAATCCACCACGCAAGCAGAAAGTTTCTGCAAGTTATGTTTCAGGAATGCAATGTGAAAAGAGGGGTTTGTGGAAAGGGGTGGAGGGGGTAACAAAAATGATATAGCCCATATAATGTATGCTACAACCCCGCTTTTTTTTTTCATTCTGCCCCTCTTTTTGTTTCGGGAAAGAGGGAACATTATCATGTGAGAGGAAGGGAGAATTTCCATGTTTCACATCTTAAGCTGGACTGGATTTTTCTCTCTCAGCTGTTAAACATGCTTTGCTATCTAAATTGAAGTTTGGTAAAAAAAGACCTAGCTGTTAATTGTACAATGAAAGTATATGATTATTATGGCATGGTGAAAAGCTTTATGGGTTTGTTATGTTGGCATCTCCACTGTAATGAAGGAAAATAAGTAAGATTTCTGAATTTTCACAGCAATTGTCTTGTCTTCATTCAATCACTAAATGCTGAAAAAGACAATTTATATTGGCTTGTACCAATAAATAAGTAAATAAATGCAAAAACAATAATAATAAAAAATAAAATACAATTTAAATGACTTACACTACACCATTCAGGAGTTTGGGATCAATAAGATTTGTGTTTTATTTTTTTGAAAGAAATGTTTAATTTTATTTACCAAGGACACATCAAATTGATCAAAAGCGACATTAAATACATTTATAATGTGACAAAAGTTTTATATTTCAGATAAAGGCTTGTCTTTTGAACTTTCTA